>JAWWLR010223815.1:0-12394 GCA_035041075.1 Acraspis erinacei | reverse complement strand
CTACATTGTCGAAAGCCTTTTCTAGGTCCACAAATGCACAGAAAACTTTTTTTCCTACTCTCAGACTTTTTTCTGTGCTGGACGAAAATAGATCCAAAAGCGAATCAGGCAGATGCAACGACGTACAATGACATCTTTGCGTGATTTTCAGATTTCCCGGTGCAATATGTATCAATTTGTCAAAAGAAAATTTTTTTATATAAAATAATATATATGCTTAGATCAGTAACAGTTTTTTAGCGAAACGGATTGGATTACACTTTTTTATTGGTTTTAAATTCTGTCGTAACCCTTACACGGACGCAAATAGGTGCATTTACCTTAAATGGTGAAAGATTCTTTAGACAGTTTTCAACATATTGATATTTTATACAAAATTTAAATTTAACTTTTTAAATTAATCAAAGAAGAATAAAGACATAATTAATAGAATTTGAAATTAAGTAATTTAGCTAAGTTTTTATATTCAGTCAACATTTAATTGTAACTTAATTATGTATTTTTCTTGAAATTGACAACCATTGATATATTATAAATGCCAACTGTTAATCTTATAATTTTTCAAATTTATAAACTTTTAAAACTTTTAATTAAATTAATATATTATTGTAATTTTTAATTTCATAGTTAAGATTTACCAGTAGGCGATGTAAGATTTTTTTCGATATTTGCCAATAATTTTTTATTCAACGTTAAATATAAATCTTGTATAAATTCTTCATCTCACTGTTAATAGAAGAAACATATCTTTTTATTTTTGCCGCGTTTTTAATGAAACCATTTTTTTCAATCAATGTTTAAACTTTTTTTAACAGAACATTTGAGAACTGGAGAATTTAGGATTCATAAAATGCTGCATTATGATACGATATGAAAGTTTTATGTATACGACTCTATCCTCATGAGGAGAACATAAATTTTTCGAAGCGTCAAAGAATAGGAATTAAAGATTCATTTAACTTCTAAATGTTTTAGTCTGAAGTATGTCATTTTTAACCTTTCACTCATTGTATTAATTATTAATCAAAGAAGAACGTGCATTTTTAACTCACGGTATGGACTTTGGATATGTTGATCCCAATAACTTAATAAGTTGTTTATATCATCTTGAGTCAAAACCTCCTTAGTTTTAGGAAAAGTTCGATTATAGTAGTGTCCTGTCCTTATTGATGATTCTGTAAAAAGACTGCTAATGAATACAAAATATATCTTTCTACTCTCATTCTTTTATTGGATTGTCCAGGCTTCGCGATCATACAGGACAATGGGTGCGATACAGAATCATACAGGGTTTTTATATTGGATCAGAGATCTCAGAGCAAAAATGATTTTAGTATCTGTACGTTTCACAAGAAGTCGACATTTTGTAGGTCAAGTGAAGTGTCTAGTTACAGTCTAATCACCTGTCGATGAGGAAGAATCTATAAAAAAGCGATAAAATCTGAAAATTCCATTGTAAAATGTTCACAATACTCTAATTGGAGAATCCTCTAACCAAACCACATGCGAAGATGAAAAAGATGATGCGGTTGAAGAAGAAGATGATTACAAATTTTGGATCCCAGCTGGCACTGCGTTAATAGGACAAACCAGAATAAAGTGTACCACAGTTGGGGCAGTTTGTGGTATATTCGGAGTGGCTAACAGATGAGCCGCGATATTGGCTTCTTTGATTTTACACGATATTAGCAAATACGTTCCTCAGATTAAATACCTACCGTTTAACAAGAGTGAAGTTTATCATGAAGAGAAGAAAACTCATCAAGAAGTGCAAATGGACGATTTTTCGTCACCTTCAAAAATGAAAGCGTTTTACATTTACGATCGAAAGAAGAAAACTAAAGTTATCGAGGAGACAGATCACAGGATATGGCCGCAATTATCAAAAGTAGAAGAACGAAAAAATATATATTCCGCCATTTTTCTAGTGTAGTGCACGGGTGCCACAAAGTCGAAACACACGATGACTCTGGGGGGCAATAATAGGTTTGGAGCTGATTCATTTCGCCATCAAGCCAGTTGCTGCGAAGGCGACCTGGATATTAATTATGTTAAACGAAAGTCGTATCTCAACAGTAGTAGGGATGCCAACGGGCATCGCAAGGAAGCCGATACTGAGCATGCTGGGAGACAAAATTCCCAAACGCCGCCACCTGTTCAAGAAGAAGTATCGAGTTATCCTATCTACGAAAGAGGAATGGGCTAACGGTGATGCACACCTGCTCAGTCATGGAGACAACTTGCTTACCGGTTGCTCCAGAAACAACTAGAAAATAGGAGCTGGTGTATTTTGTAGAAAGAATGGAACGGGCTTCACAATCTCGTTGGGACCCTACGCCATAGTTCTATAATGGCCCTAAATGGAACAACGAACAAGTCACTACTGTCAAAATGTCACTCTGCTTTGGATCCTTGGGCACAGCGGCGTCAAGGGCAATCAGATATTGGACATGGTAGAAAAATTAGCAGCAAATGAATATTTTACTGGACCCGAGCCAGTTGCGGGAATTCCAATTAGACTAGTCGCTGAATAAATTAACAGCGGGCTGACTGAGGAACATCAGAATGAGTGGGGTTTGCTCTCTCTTTGCAGACAGGCTCGGGAGGGACGAATTCAAAGTCCTTAAAGAAATTAAGCGTGAGAGTTTAAAAGCGCCTAACCCACCCTTTGGCGAAATTGATTTTTTTGCAAATTTGGATTCTCGTAAAAGAGTCCCACACGAAAAGTGATTGTTTTAAATCTTAGCAATATTTATTATATTTTTATCAAGCTACCGAAGCAGACGCGGTCCTATCCCAACAGTACAAACTGCAAATGTTTTTCTCACACCCTGTACAACTTCAAAAAAGGGGGTTAGGCCCTTATGCACGCTGACGCTTCAAATGTGTATAGGACGCGGAAAGGTCAGGTATCACAGACATAAGATAGAGAAACGTCTTACATTCCCAGAGACTTGCTACAGCAATGAGTCAGAAATATTAGCCAACGTTAATTAAAAAGAAAAACATTTTTTTACAAAACAGTTACATTTTTAGCCGAAGACATTCATTAAGAACTCAACTGATGTATCTCCAAGATAAAATAAGCTTACAAAAATAAACAATTTAATTTTAACATAGAAACACAAATTTTCACCAAAAAGGAAACATGTAAATTAAAAAATTTTCAAATCAATGATTGATAAGAGAAAACTATTTCAAACAAAAAAAAAAGAATATTCTGCAAACATTTCTTTTAGCCTTTTAAAAAATAAAATTATTTTCAACTCACGGTGTGACATTGGCACAACTTGATGAAACTGGTTAGTAGGTGCAGCAGGAGGAGGCATATGCGTATTGTGCCCCAAATCATGACCATGTGAATATGTCCCAGAATCCCAATCACTTGTTAGGGCTGTAATATCTTCTGCAGTCAAAATCTCACTACTTGTAGGAGAAGGTGGAAACCAGTCGTCTCCTGGCCTTTTTGATGATTCTGTAAAAAGACTGCTGATATACACAAAACTCATCAAATCTGATCAAAAAGATTTGGATGTTGATCGAAGATCTAAATTTCCCAAGTAGTAATAAAATTATTATTAAATTCTTTGAGAATCCTCCTATTCATTTGTCCATTAGCGTTTTACCGCATACATTCTGCAGGGATTGCATGCCAACCGCCTCAGCTTTACTCTCATCATTTTGTTGGTATGTTCAGATTTCGCGACCGTACAGCACAGTGAGTGCGAATATAGAATTATACATTGCGATTGCAGGGTCGCCAGTTATTTAAAAAAATACCTGGTATTTATAAATATTTAAAAATTATTCAACGTGATCCGATTTAATTGTCCTTCAGTGTGCTAATGTTCTTGGGTACTACGCATTTGTAAAATTCGAGACGGCGTAAATATGAAGAACCAGATCAAATTCTGAACAATTCTGAAATATTTCTGTTAACATGAATGAATTCTTACTTAACTCTAATGGAAAAATGGACAAAAAGTTTAAAGTTTTTGGAAAAAAGCAATCTAGTATTAATATAATAGAAGATAGCTATAAACAATAATAATATGTCTAATCGATTATTTTCCGGAATTAAAATTAATATTAAAACACTACGAATTAAAAAAGGACAAGAAGTTGAAACATAAGAAAAAAAACAATTTCTAGCATTATTAAAAAATAATATTATCAACAATAAAAATTTACACAAAAGGCAATGTTTTTAACAACAAGTAACTTTTACCTTACTTCAATTGAAAATTGGACACAAAGTGGACCATTTTTGAAGAAACCATGACTTTCTAACTCCTAATTTTAAGAAAACTTGTTTAAAAATTAGATTAATTTACAACAAAAAATTAGAAGGTTTAAAAGTTTTGGAAATTGTTAAAAAATAATTTGAATATATGATTTCCAAAACTTTTTAAGAATTCGAAACGGGTGTGAAAAGCTTTTTAAGAAATTTGAAAGTCTTCAAGATTACAAAACACTATTTTTAAGATACCTGCAAAGTTTTTTCATGACTTTTTGCTTTGCCAATTTAACTTTTTTTAATTTAAAAAGGTACTAAATCATTTTAGAAGATTTCTAAAAATTTCGTAAATGTCTAGAAGATTAAAAGAAAATAATATATTTATATAGCTTTAAAAACAAATGCATAAATAAGCTATTTTGTTGAAAGTTCGTCTGTTCTGGCTAAAAATACAACTGGTTGAAAACTAATCTATTTTGATTAAAAATCCATAATTTCAATTGAAATTTTATCTCTTCAGTAAAAATTTAATTTTCTGGGTAGTAAGTTTATATTTTCATGTTAAAAAATTTACCTTTTTTGTAAAAAGACGACTCCTTTGTAAAAAATTTAAACTTTTTTGATTAAATATGCAGTTTGTAAGAATGAATTTTTTTGGTTTAGAATACAGCTATTTTGTTGAAACTGTGTCTTTTAGAGAATTAATTCAACTAAATTTTATTTAAAATTAAAACATTTTTTTGTAAACTTGAGCTGAAAGACTTTTTTCTAACTGCAATTTGTAAAAAGAAGTGGGCTATCATATTCCCTTAAAAATATAAAAATTCTTAATTTTTCAAAATGCTGATAAATTCGCTTAGTTATAAATAGTATGTTTTTCATAGACTCCATACCAACGAAAAACTGCATTTTTAATGTTTAGATTAACCTGTAAAGTTTATACACTATACTGAAATGTTATTTACGTTAAAAGATGAAATATTCAAGATTAAATATTTCTATTCTTCTTATTAAATAAGTGATGTAAATGTTCATAGATTATTAAAAACTAGAAAGTTTCAGCTTAAAAACTTTTGCTAATAATTTTTAGTGTACAAAGAGTTTTTTATTTTAAGTTTTAGCTAGATATCTGAAAAAGCATTGTTTTTGTCGACTGATGAATTAAAAAATTTAAAAACAATATAATAATTTTCTTAAAATAAAAACTTTTTTGACTTATTTTAATGCTATATAGCTTCTAGAAAGCTCAAGTTCATGGATAAATTTTTTTGAATTTTCTCAAACGAACGATAAATGAAACATTTGAACATTTGAAAACTATTTTGTTCTTATATTTTTGCCCTTAAGAGAAATATGCAAAACTTCTAAAAGAAGATTTAATATTTTTTAACTTGCAGATTTATACATTGTTATTAACGTTTATTTTCTATCTATGAGAAAATAATATTTAAAAAAAATATTTTATAAAAAATCGGCTCATTCTAATTTTTCTAAGGACCAAGAATGAAAATTTTTATTATTAAGCTCTTTATGTAAAAAATGCACAATCTTCACCCAAAAATTAATCATCTCTTTCAAAATGTTTAAAACCATGATTGCACGCTATTTCTGTATGTCTTTCTATACAAAATATTTTTGTCGTTGGAATCATGACACACAGATAATTAAGCATTGAGTTTCATTTGAAGAGCAGTGGTGACGAAATTCTCATTCCTGTGCATAATGGAAGTGATAAAAATTTAAGAGATATTGATGGAAAATACAATTTTAGTAAATAAAATAATTTCCAATAAAAAATGGTCAACAAAATTGGTGCAATTTTCATCCAAAAAAGGAACTTTGAACTGAAAAGATTTATCTTCTATAAAAAAAAATTTAACCAAATAGTTTAACTTTGCAACCAGATCATGAGTTTTCCACACCAAAAACTGCAATAAAATATATCGATTTTCATCAAAATATAATAAATTTTCAGAAAAAATAGGATAGTTCAATTTTAAATTCGAAAAATATGTTTTGAAAAAAATAAATAAATTTTCAAGCAAAAAGAAGTAATGTCAATTATAAGAAATGTCCCGCAAAATTAGAATACTTAAATCCTTAGTTTTAAGAATTACATGAATTTTCTACCAAGTTTTAAATTTTTAAATGGAATTTTCCAACTACTCGTGGAAAACGGTACAACCTACGGACGGACACCGAACCGAAACTATAAGGGTGATTTGACATGCAATATTGCCCGCCTGTTTCCAAATACCACTTTTAAATTGTAATTTTTTAACAAATGAATCAATAAAAATAAATAAAGATAAATGTGTATGAAGATATGAAGAGTGTTGAATTCTGCGTTAAATTGGGTATAAATGTGAAAATGTAAATTGTCCCTAGCGGCCCTAGTGAACTCAACGGTCACTATACACGCAGTTGCACCGACGAGCCCACAGGAAACGTTCTTAGAATAAGCTAGCTGCAATAAGAGTGGCCAGATACGCGTCGGCGCAGAAGCTGCGATACAGCTTTTGCAGCGTTGCGACACTGATCCACACTCGTATTTATTCTGGCTTATTCTGGACAGTTCACTGCAGGCCCGCTGGTGTAACTCAGGGCTATGTGGTGACTTTACCATCCCGCGCCTCTGAAAAGCGTTTCGCTCACAAGGTCCGCCATAGTATCTAGGCACATCTGGGAATATACCATATGTTCACGTTTACATGTGGGTCACTCCTAAGCGTACACATCACCATGGCGTGAAGCTTAAAAAATTATACTTAAAATTAAAGATACATTATATTATTATATTTACCAATACAACTGAGGATTAACGCCGAAGATAAGACCAGGATATAGACAACTCTCATCTTTCCGAATTTAAGGAGGTACTGCCCAATGCAATAAAGAGCGATTTGATTCACAATTTCAAGCGTCAAGAGTTTTCCTGCGCAGTATTAAGATTCCATAAGAGTCAATGTTTTAAGAATCTTTTAAGTTTTCAGAGAAGCTGTATTTTACAGAGAAAGTTTGTATAGTGTCTACTATAGTTGATGAATCATCACTGTCATCACAGTTGGGTGGTTCGAAAAAATATGTTTGTAACCTTCTCCAAAAAATAGACCAATCACGAAAATCTTAAAATTATTGTCGTCGCTTCTCCAAATTTGTGCACAGATTTTTTAAGATTAAAGGTCAAAGTATCAAATTAATAGTAATCAATCACTTTTAAATAATAAATAAATAACTGTTTAAATAAATCAGTTTCCGTCACTCATCAAATGCGCAGTTTTCGGAATTTTTAAATGAAATTTAAATTAAGGACGCTTATTATAGATCAAAAATAAATATTTAATCATTCTTAATCTATAAATAAACAATTGTTTAAGTAGATACATTTCTTCAACCATCAAGTGTGCATATTTTGGCATTCTGTTTTGAAATGTCCATGAGGGATGTTTTCTATAGATTAAAAATGAATATTTCATCATTTTTATAAGTAAATAAACAAATTTTCCAATTTACGCATTTTGATGGCACAACAAATAATGAATTACTGCATTCTCTTTATAATCAGAATCTCCTGAATCAGATTCTTTGAATCTACACGTTTCGAGACCCTATAAATACAAGAACAAAACCGGTTTTGCGTTGCTAGTGTCGTCGTCTGTATACCGGATAATTTTCTAAAGACTAATCGGATTGGATTATGCATTGGCATACGATTTTTGAGACAAAAAGAAAGAACTTGTTCGTTAACCATGTATTTTTCATGAAAATTTAAAAAGTTAGAGCATTTTCAAAATTTTTAAGAACACTTTTTTAATATTTGAAAATTCTATGTACCGCTATGTCGGTAACAATTTTTTCATATCTAGTCAGGTGAAACCTGTCAGTTCCCCTTTTTTGTTGGCCCAGAAAGCCCTGAAATCTTGAATAATTGTGAATTTAGTTGTCCCAGAAAGCCCAAAATTTTGATTGGTAAGTCCGCTGGCCGGGACAGCCCTGAAAATTAATTTTCTCGTTTGACTGTTTTAAATTCAATAGTAAATTTTTTTCAATGGTGCCTTCTTTTTGTGCTATTTGGTTATGGTATTTGATCTTGTATTTCTAATTTGTGAGCTATTTGATTCTGTTTTTTGGTTTCGCATTTCTGATTTTCGTGCTAATCGATTACGTTATTTTATTTTGTATTTCTGATTTTTGTGCTACTGCATTATGTTTTTTGATTTTGTACTCCTTATTTTTGGATTATTTGATTACGTGATATGAGTTTTTGAATTTCCTAGTCTTTGCCCCATTCCCTGACTTTTGTGAATAGTCTTGTGAACAGTCTTTGAATGTTTGACTGCCTTCCTCTTACCATCTAAAAGTAATTTGTTGTTTTCTACGCCCCCCCCCCTATTGTACGGAAAATTAAATATTTTAATTGAGTTAGGCTCTATTGTTAAATTTGGCGAAGTCATGGAGCATCGTAAGGGAAACGCGTTGAATTGTTAAATATCATACCTAATTCTCCCACTTAGGATCTAAACTAGTTTGAATTAAAATTAAGTTCCAATTCGCTACATCGCAGTTTCACTGATGTCGTTTTTTTGGTGATTTTGAAATTTGAAACTTCGAACTCCAGTACTGAAGTTACTTTTGATATTTTATTTATTTATCGTGATTTTGTTGTTTTTGACACAAGAAAGTTCTAGCGTCCAAAATTGTCTGTAATTGATTGAGTTAAATTGTGACTATGGTGACGAAGGTATATTATTTCTCTTTGTCTAAAAAATATTAATATTACAATGTTGCCCAACGCGAGGTCCCGAAAAATGCGCAAAGATAAAGGTTTCCTATATTAAAAAATAAAATAATATGAGATATGTATTTTGAGAAATTGAAAAGAGATAAAATTTAGAAAAATTTACCCTGTTAAAAGTTTCGAAAAATCAGAATAAGAAAATGTTAGATTTTTGTTAGAATCGAAAGAAGTTTGGAATTTTTGTTTTCAAATCAAAAATTAAATCAAAGTTCGAACTTTATTGGAAAACAATAATTCCTTGAGATATACTGCAATTTTTCAGTGAGTATGTAAATCATGCCAAATAGTTGCAATGGGTATACCACCATTTAGACCCCCCTCCCATTCTAAAAGGGACAGAAATAAATAACCGTGAATTTTCTGAGTAAGAAAAATGTCTAAATTCCTAAGAATTGAAATAGCACTTAAGAAATTCCTGGTAATCCCATTTTCGTGAATAATATCCGCTTTTCACCTTCTTCGGTCACAATTTACATTGCTTAAATACTTGGTTTCTGATAATTTTCGACGCATGGCTTGTCAAGCGAAGAGGCGGTTCCGGTCCCGCTCGAACGTCTCTACTGGTTCGAAAGCCGAGCACGCGGATACAATGGCCAGGCAAAGAAAATTTTAGACTTACACGATTTAACTAATATCGAAAAAAACTCAGAATATGATCCCGATAAAACTCGTCTTGTACCAGCCGAACATGCAAAACGAAAAGATTTAAATAAAGTGCCAAATAAAGTATCAAGTCTATCTAAAGTAAATGAATATAGGGTAATTATCTTGGTAAATCTAAAGTAAATAAAGATATGGTAATTATCTTGGACGATACTGTCGATTCTCAAACAAACCTACGTGATTTAGATACGTCGAGAAGAATTCGACCTCGTGACAAAAACAAACAAATTCCGAGACACAACTCGATTTCTGGGAATAATTACAGAATAAGGGGAAGCGACGAGAAATATAAAAGCCACCAGTTGATTAACATGATGATTATTACCAGCATAATTATTTTATTAGTTGCAATGATTAGCACAACGCTTATGATCGGCATGCTTATCCAGGGCATGGGATAGATTTTGGTTCGAGTAATTTTCTTGGTGATCCAGAGGATTATTTTAATTATCGATCTTATAATCCACTTAGTCGTTACTATAGAGATGGATTTTCGCGAAATAATAGATACGACCTACAGTGGTCTAGAAGTGGAAATGTTAATCGTCACCCTACTAATAATATCCATGACATTTTTAAAGATAGTCGAAGATATTACCCCGTTCATTATGAAGCTTATTACGATAGACCCGTTATAAACTCTGGTAGATGTCAGAGATCCTTCAACAAACTCAATTATCCTCTGGATAATTATTATCATGAGAAAAGTACTCCACAACAATATAGGGTTACTAGAGATGTTTCAGGAAATTTTTCTAGAGAGGATACAATTCGTAATGTCGCTATAGATATCACCACAGGTAATAGGACTCGCAATCCTCCCAGAAACACCTCTCCAGATGATAGGAACCATGACAGTTCCTTTCATCAAGCAAAGGGAGAGATGGGCCTCAAGGAACCTGGGCATATGGAGAATTACTTTACCCGAATTAAAAAGCCGCGCCTCGACTAATTTGAAATTAACTTTGATTACACATTAGTCTCCTTCCTCAGACCTAAGGAGGAATTATACTCTTTGTAATTCTAATTCCTTTTGATTTATTTTCTTTTCTCTTTAAGTTACGTTCTTTTCTTGTAGAACGCTGATTCTCTTTCGGGAAATTGTAGTAAGCTGATTTCCTTTTACTTTAGCTGCTACTGTATTTTCAGTGTTTGCAGATTGTCGCTCGCTGGTTCCCTTTGCTCCCTTCTGGACTCGGTAGGGCTTACTGTCCTCTTAGAGAAGCCTCATCCACCTGCTTGTGGGCCTCGTTCAAGTAGTTGTTGTAACCAAAGTTAATTTGAGATGACTCTCAGGTAGTCGTAAGGTCGTAGTTAGATGGGACTGCCGTTTTTCACTAAATGTTATGGAAAGCTCCAACTGCAATTCTGAATCTTTAGAAAGGACCATTGTTTGGCAGATCGAACCGCTACAACCAATGTTGAATTTGAGAAATTCAATATAATAAAATTTTGAAACTCTGAGGCTAACATCTTAGAGTGAACTTTATTATTTTCAAAATGAGATACAAAAAGATACAAAAGAATCTTCTGTCCCTTTTGGATATTTCGTCGCCAGAGGACAAAAGTATCGTCCACGTAACGGAACCAAAATTCCGGTTTAATCTTGGATTGGTTGAAGATTTTAGTTTCTAGATGTTCCATAAAGATATTGGCTATTACAGGTAAGATTGGAGATCCCAGTGCTGTTCCTGAGGTGTGTTGGTCTAATTTGTTATTGAAAGAGAAGTAAGTATTATTAAGACAGTAAGACAAAGGTATGACCTCGGAAGGGAAGTACGAACTTTGACCTAAAATTTATATTATTCTTCGACTCTGAATGGAATCATTCATAGGATTTTGGTCATTACAAAAAACTCTCATAACAGAAATTGCAGTAAAAAATTCCAGAAACTGCAGATTCTATAGATGATAGAAACTTATTTATTTAAAAAATTGTTTATTCATTTATTAAAAATGATGAAATATTCATTTTTAATTCCTAGAAAACCTCCCGTATGGAAATTTCAATAAATAATGCCAAAAAATACACACTTCATGGGTGATGAAAATTTATTTATTTAAAAAATTGTTTACATATCGATTAAAAATGATTAAATATTTATTTTTGATCTATAATAAGCGTCCTGAATAGAAATTTTCTTAAAGAATGCCGAAAAATGCTCATTTGCACAGATTATAAAATTTAAAATTAAATAATTTATTGATCACTATTACTTGACTTAAAAACTTATATGTTAAGTAAATGGTCGTAGTTTGGTTCCGCGGTGCGATATAGTCACCGAATCGAGTAAGTTTTTTTTTTAACTTACGCAGAATTAGATCCTCTTGTATTCGTTCTCTAGCCACTTTATTCTGTGGCAACCCCGAACTATTTCTGACTATTTTTCATACCGTATGACTGGACTATGAAGCCGAAGCAGTTTTAATAAAAGAGAATGCTGAGTCACCAAATTACAGTTGTTGACGTATTAAACTTTAATCTTAAAAAATCTGTACACACATTATAAAACACGACGACAATGAATTTAAGATTTTCGTGACTGGTCTATTTTATAAATAAGGTTACAAACACATTTTTTGGGAGCGCCCGACTGTGATAGCGGTGATGATTCACCACCTATAGTAGTCACTATACAAAATTGCTGCGTGAAAAACAGCGTCTCTGAAAAGTTAAAAAATTGTTAAAACATTGA
>JAWWLR010223802.1:0-12394 GCA_035041075.1 Acraspis erinacei | reverse complement strand
TAACTATTTGCCGCCATATTTTTCTGTCCTGGCATACTACTCTAGCTTCTTTAACGTCCATGCATTTTTTCATGCAGACTCTCGTATTTCTAAGGCTTCTTATGTCTCTTCTAACTAGGGTCTCATTCACACATTCATTTCAAAATAATTTAAAAGAATTTATACGTATTCACATAATTGAAAAAGCGCTCAAAATAATTAAAAAGAATTCCAAAGATTGTAGAGGAATTCACAAGAATTTAAAACATTTCAAAAGAATTCACAAGAATTTATAGGAATCCAAATAATTAAAAAAGCGCTCAAAGGAGTTCAAAATACTTCAAAGAATTCACAAGAATTCACAAGAATTTAAAAGACTTCACATAGCATGGCTCACAGTTTTAGATCTGCTTTATCTGTAAATCTTTTACATACTGTGAATTCACAATAATTAAGCAGAATATTAAACAATTTTAGTCACAAGATTTCAACATTACTCAAAAGAATTCAAAAAAATGTAGAAGAATTCACAAGAACTTAAATCATTTCAAAAGAATTCAAAAGAATTTATAGGAATTCAAGTAATTGAAAAAGCGCTCAAAAGAATTCAAAAGAATTTAGAGGAATTCACAACAATTTAAAACTTTTCCAAAGAATTCACAAGAATTTATAGGAATCCAAATAATTAAAAAAGCACTCAAAAGAATTGAAAACACTCGAAAAGAATTCACTAGAATTCAAAAGAATTCAGCAGAATTTAAAAGAATTCACAAAAATTTAAAAGATTTCACATAGCATGGCTCACAGTTTTGGATCTGCTTTATCTGTAAATCTTTTGCATACTGTGAATTCACAATAATTCAGCATAATTTTAAACAATTTTAGTCACAAAAATTCTACTTTACACAAAAGATTGTTTTAAGAAGAATTTAGAGGAATTCACAAGAATTTATAGGAATCCAAATAATTCAAAAAGCACTCAAAAGAATTCATAAAAATTGATAGGATTTCAAAATAATTTAAAAGAATTCACAAGAATGTAAAAGATTTCACAAGATTTCCGAAGATTTTAAAATAACTGAAAAAAGAATTCAAAAGAAATTAAAAGAGTTTACAAGGACTCAAAAGAATGCAGAAGAAAATTTGTTAATTTAATTCCAAAGAAATTCAAGATTCACTGAAAAGTGAAATCCTTCATCTTCACATTTTGGTGAGTGTCAAAAATGGGTCGATACTGAGGTTGGAATTGCAAAATTGCATTTTTTATTCGCATTGGGGGAAAAAATTGGAAATCGAAAACAGGATAGCACTGAAAAACTCTTTTTCGGTCCCTTACTCTACTATTAACACTGTATTTAAATGACAATGCAACTATTTTCCTACTATTTTGAAAAAAGAAATAGAACTTCTTAAATATTTAGAAAAGTTTTTGGATCTGCTTTATCTTTAACTGTTATTTATACTGTGAATTCACAATAATTCAAAAGAATTGTAAGGAATTCAGAAGAGTTCAAAAGAACTCAGAATAATTCAAGAAAACTGCAAATGAATTCAAAATAATTCACATGAATTTAAAAGATTTCACATAGCGTAGCGCATAGTTTTGGATCTGCTTTATCTGTAAATGTTGGGCATACTGTGAATTCACAATAATTCAGAAGAATTTTAAACAATTTTAGTCTGAAGAACTCAACAGAACGCAAAAGAGTTCAAAAGAATTTAGAAGAATTCACAAGAATTTAAAACATTTCAGAATAATTCAGGAGAATTTATAGGAATTCAGATAATTGAAAAAGCACTCTAAAGAATTCAAAAGAATTTAAAAGATTTCATATAGCATAGCTCACAATTTTGTTTCTTCTTTATCTGTAAATTTTTTGCATACTGTGAATTCACAATAATTCAGAAGGATTTTAAACAATTTTAGTCAGAATAATTCAAGAGAACTCAAAAGAAATGAAACTATTTAAAAAGAATTGAGAAGAATTCACAAGAATTTAAAGTACTTCTCAAGATTTTCAAAGAATTCAGAGTAATTCCAAGGATTTAAGAATATTTAAGAATAATTAATTAAGAAATCGAAAGAATTTAAAAGATTTAACGAAAACTCAAAACAATTCAAAGAAGGATTCAAAAAAATTCACACGAATTGAAAAAGTATTAGTTAATTTCATTCTCAGGGAATTCAATATTCACTGATAAGTGAAATCATTCGCTTTCACCCTCTGGTATATTCTTAATACACGGGGTGTCGCTTCCTCACTTATACGCTTGCGGAAAAGAAGCGGCGATATAAATAAGCGTCAAAAATGGGTCGATAATGAGGTTGGAATTGAAAAATTGTATTTTTAATTTGGATTGGAGAAAAATGAATAGGAAATAAAAAACAGCGTACCACTGAAAATTATACTTTCCGCTGCTTTACGCTACTATCGCCACTTTAATGAAATCATTATGCAACTAATTTGCGACTGTTTTGAAAAAAAGAAATATAAATTTCAAAATATTTATCACAGTTTCCGATCTACTTTATGTGGAATTGTATTGTATACTTTGATTTCACAATTCCCAATAATTGAAACAAATTCAAAATAATTGAAAAGAATTCATAAGGATTCAAAATAACAGAAGAGAATGGAAAAGAACTCAAAAGAATTAAAAATAACTTAAACCAATTCAAAATATATCTAAATAGATTAAAAAAATCAAAAGAATTTAAAAGAACTCACAAGAATTTATAAGAACAGAGAAGAATTGAAGAGAACTCAAAAGAATTAGAAATAATTTAAAGTGACTCGAAATGATTAGAAATAATTTTAAAAAATCAAAAGAATTTAAAAAGAACTCACAAGAATTCCAAAGAACTCAGAATAATTCTAAAGAAATTAAAGGAATGCCAACAAATTCAAAATTATTCAGAAAAATTCAAAGGAATTCAAAAGAATTCAAAATTTGTAAAATAATGTAAAAGAGTTCACAAGAATTCAGAAGAATTAAAAAGAACAGAGAAGAATTGAAAAGAACTCAAAATAATTTAAAATAATTTAAAATAATTTGAATTAATTTAAAAAGATCAAAGAAATTAAAAAGAATTCACCGGAATTTAAAAGAATGCCAGCAAATTCAAAATAATTCAGAAAAATTCAGAAGAATTGAAAAGAATCCAAAAAATTTCAAATTACGTAAATAAATATAAAAGAATTTAAAACAGTTCACAAGATTTTCAAAGAGTTCAGAGTAATTCGAAAGAAACTAAAAGAATGCCAACAAATTCGAAATAATTAAGAAAACTTCAAAATAATTCAAAATAATTCACAAGAATTTACAAGAATTCAAAAAAATTCGAAAGAATCAAAAGAATTTAGTAGAATTCAATATAATTATAAACAATTCAAAAGAATTTAAGTGAAATCACAAGAATTTAAAAGAATTGAGAAGAATTCGAAATAATGCCAACATAATCAAAATGATTCAGAAGAATTCAAAAGAATTCAAAATAATTCAAAAGAATGTACACGAAATGAAAAAGCGATAAAAATGAGCGAGTAAAATGGGTCGCTAATGAAGTTTGAATTGCTTATAAGGTTTGGATAAAAAAATAAATTGTAAGTCGAAAGTAGCATAGCTCTCCCGCTCAGAAAAAATTCAACACAACTCAAAAGAATTGAAAATAATTCAACACAATGTAGAAGAATGCACAAGAATTAAAAAGATTTGACACTATTTCCAAATAATTCAGAAGAATTTAAAACATTTCAAATAATTAAAAAAGCACTGGAAAGAATTCACAATAATTCAAAAGAACTGTAGAATTAATAAGAATATAAGGGCATTCAAAAGAATTTAGAAGAATTCAATAGAACTCAAAAGTATTCAAATGAATAAAAACAAATTCACAAGAATTCAAATGAATTCAAAAGATTCCCAAAGAATTCAGTAATATTTAAAATAAATTAAAAGAATTCCAACAAATTCAAAGAATTTAAACGAGTTCACAAAAATTCAGAACAATTGAAAAGAATTTGAAAGAAATTAAAAGATATAAACAAACTGAAAAGTTATTAGTTTGTTTTATTCCAAAGGAATTCAAAATTCACTAAAAGCTGAAATCAGTCGCTCTCACCTTCCGGTATAAAACTATTGTTATAGCTCAAATTCACAATAACTGAAAGTAATTTTAAAGAATTGAAAAGAATTTATAATAATTAACAAAATTCTTTTATTTTTTTAAAAGAATTCGAAAACATTCACAAAAATTGATAAGAATCTTAAGCCTTCTGAATTTATAAGATTATCATTCGTGTTATACCGACGAAATAAAAAGTTTACCAAAAGAATTCAAGAGAATTCAATATAATTCAAAGGTGTTTAAAAGAATTCAAAATAATTTAGAAAAATTGACAAGAACTTAAAATAACTTGGAAGAATTTATTGAAAATTACGAGAATTCCAACAAATTTAAATGAATTCAGAAGGATTCGAAAGAATTCACAATAATTAAAAAGAATTCGAAAGAAATTAATCCTTGTCTTTTGCAGCATAAAATTAATTTTTTAGTTAGAAATTCATTTGTTTGATTAAAAATTAGTTTTTTTTTAAATTTAAAATAATATTTTGAACTCAAAATTTAACTGTTTAACTTGAAATTGATTTTAAATTGAAGTGAAATTTAACTTCAATTTTGTTGAAATACCACATCCGCATTTTGGTGAAAATGTTTCTTTTTTTTTTAGGAAAAAGTTCATATTTTGGTTTGGAAATTCAACTATTGAGTGAAAAATTAATTTTTATATTGAAGATTAATTATTTTAGTTAAAAATTAATCACTTCTCTCAAAAATGTTACTATTTTGTTGAAAATTATATTTTTTTAACAATTATTTTTGTAATAAAAATTTAAATATTTTATACTGGGTTAACATTTATCTCCTTCAGTTGAAAATTTATCTGTTTGATTGAAAATGTAAACATTTTTTTGAAAATTCATCTATTTTGTTGAAGATTTGTATTTTTTGGTAGAAAATTCAACTTTTGTGTTGAAAATTAAAATATTGGGTTAAAATTTTTTTCTTACTGAAAAATGTAACTATTTTGTTGAAAATGCGCTTTTCTTTTTTGAAAATTAATTATTTGTATGAAAAATTTATAATTTTGAGAAAATTTTGTTTTTCAAAAATAATTATTCCACTTTAAATAATACAATGATAATATTGGTTAATTAAATTTTAGAATTAAAAAAACAACATAATTTTTTATATTTTTACTTTTTTTGCTTTGTTTAAAGATATTTTCTATAAAATATATAGAATTAGTAAATATACCATCTATAAAAAAATATCATTATAGATCAAATTTCTCTGTTTCTTAAATTGTTATAAACAAATTAATGTATAAACTTCTAGAGAAGTCACTTTTTTATTTTTTTATATTAAAACTAATATTTTTATATTAAATATTGCTATTTAATTAGAACTGTTCTAGTTATAAACTGTTTTTTTAAGGAAGGGAACTTCTATCGCATTTTTAGCAAGAATTATTATAAACAAATTTGCTTATTTCCTATTTTTTAAAATAGAGAATTGTTCTTCTCTGTGGGGAATTCTAAAATTCCAAAATATTTAATTCTGATAATAATTAAGAAATAGGGAAATAAAAACCCATTTTTCATCTTCAATTACATCCGGAAAAAAAGTTAAAAACTTTATTAATAAATTTATAACAATATTTCTGAATATTTCTGAATTACAGTATAATCAATTAACTAGTACTTTCCGAAAAATTCTGAAAATTGAAAATTTCAATTAATTATAAAAAAAATCGTATGCAATGCTAAATATTTTTCTGTATTATTTTTGCCATTAGTCCTTAGTTTGTGCTTGATAAAATCGACGCCATCCATTTTCATATTTTGCTATAGGAATTCCACTGTATATCACTATATCACCATTTTTGGGTAGGACTACCTGTGGTTGACCTAATCATGTAAGAAAAATATAATAATTAATTAACTAAAATATTTTTAAAAAATCATCAACTAAATAACTACTAATTTATATTAAATTTTGATCCTATCAATAATTATTATCAATAAAATTAAATTTTTTGATTTTTGTGAGTGATGTTGATCTTTGGGTGAGTGAAGCTAATTCAAATTTCAAATAATTTTTTTAATTTTCAAAATTCCGGGAATTATGAAACCCTGGATTATTAGCCCCGACTTTTTTGAAAACCTTAAATAAAAAGTTTAAGGTGCAATTTTTATTTAATTTTTTTAGATTACATTTTAGTTTCAAAATTACCGCCTTGAACTGGATGTATTTCATAAATCGCTCGACCACGAACTCTTCCCACAGGTTTTGTGTCACGGTACATGATTAAAGCACCATCATTAAGATAGTCTGGTGAGTTTTGACTTGATTCTATAAGGAAAATATAATTAATAATATTACTAAAGTTACTAATTGTTTAAAAAATTATTTAAATTTGGCGCCTTGCGCCTGCAAAAATAAGTTTTAATAATTCAAACCTTCCCGCCCCATAGATTACCACCCCTACTCCCCCTACATTCCCCTTCTTCACCAGTCCTACGCTACTTTTTCTTCGCACATTTAAAGACTTTGCTTCCCCCTCCCTTACCAAATTTTTTCCTGATCTACTTCCCTCTCTTCTCAATTCCTCCACATTTCTCCTCTCCTCCTCTACTCCCTAATTTTCTCACTCTTCCCTTATTTGCCCTCCCCTCATTTCTCAGACGTTTCTTGTACTTCCAATACCCTAATTTTAGCTCAGGTCATTTCCTTCCTTTTCCCTTATTTCCCTTACACTCGCTCTCCTATTTCTTACTACTTACCTTTCTTTTATTTCCGGTCACTTCCCCTCCCTCATTTTCCTATTTCCGGTCATCGCCCGACTCGCAATGATTCCTGGCTTAGTATAGCCCCACCATTTAAATTTATTTTTTTGAAGACCTTTAAATTGGAAATTGAAAACTTCACAAATTTATCCATTTTTAAGACTCTAAATCCCTTGGACCGGAATCGCGGTCCAAGCAATGGTAAAAAAAATTCCGGTCGCTTCGACCGGAATGTTTTGTCCAAGCCAAGGATCTCCCTGGTCCAAGCTTGGATCGGAACTAATGTCGGTCCTAGATTGGACCGATAAATGAACTTTCGAGGTTATGTTTCACGTGGAACACGCGCCTGCGCTCCACACCGGCGTGCGACGCTCGTCTCTCTCCTTGAACGGGATTCCAGTCCCATTTGGACTGTTCGCGGGCATCAGTCTAAGCCTTGGGCCGACTATCTCTTTCCAGGTCCATTGGACCGGAAAGTCAGCCCATTGGACCGGAATCGCAGGTTTGACTTTAGAATAATGCTAAAAAATCGGAGTTTTGTCTAATATTGTCCAACATTGGTCCATTTTCAAATTATAATGAATTTATAATTAAATCAAGTTAACAAACACTTTTTAAATTAGAAGTCCAATTATTTTTATTTTGAGTTTTCACACGTTAATAATTGTTCAATTGATATTTCTACATCAAAAATTATTTTTAAATCTTGTAAATATTCTTTTTGAATTATTGTTTAACGTCAAAATATTATTTAAAGATCGTCAAACATAAATATTACGTTAAACAATTTTTTGAATCATTCCAAATTTTTAATTATTTTTTTTATCTATCCCAAGCTAAAAAATATCTTTTAACCTAATCCAATTTTTTCTAAGGTAAAAATGGTTCAATTTTTATTTATTCCTCCAAATTTATTTTAGTTTTAAACTCTTTTTAAGTATTATGTTAAAAATAAATTTTAAAACAAAAAAATCAATGAAGAATTTCCAAGAAATCTTAAGAAATTTGTTTATCTTTAATCTTAAAAAATTCTTAAATAGCTTCAAAATTTTGTTTAAAAATCATCAAAAGTATACATTTTCGTTAAAACTTGTTTGGAATCTTTTCAAATTTTAAATTATTTTTGATTTTTTCTAAATTTGTAAATATCTCCTAAATTTCTTCGAATTTTTTTATAAAACTCTTAATCAATCCTGCCAAATAAAAAAAAATAACTCAAAAGTTTTTAAATTTTGTTTATCATTTTCTGGAATCTTTTTAAATATGTTATTATTTTTTAAATTATTTTGAAACTTCTGAACAACTTTTTACATCATTCGAGTTTTTCCTCAAACTTTTACTAAATCCTGAAAAATTAAAATAGTGCGTTAAAATCTTCCATCTTTTTTTCTGACAATTTTGGAAATATTTTTTAATATTTTCAAATATACTCTTCAAATTAATTAGTAATTTGCAGATCAAAGGTTAAAAAAATCCATACTGTAATTTTCAATGCTCTATATTAAAGAATGAATAGACCAATTTTTTAATTTTTTTTTTAAATTAAATCATTTTAAGCAATTTTCAGTGAAAATCATTAAAGCTTGTAAGATTAATTTTTTTATTAATTAATACTTTTTAAATTAGAGGTTAAATTCTTTTTATTTTAAGTTTTCACAAATTATAGATTTTTAATTGTTATTTATACATCAAAATTTGTTTTGAAATTTTGTTAAATATTTTTTAAATTATGTTTTAAAAAGAAAAATGATTAAAATTGTTTACAGGAATATTCAGTATATTTTTTATTATTTGAAAAGCTTAAAAATTCTTTAATAACTTCAAAATCTTATTTGAAGATCATCAAATATAAATATTTTTTTAAACAATTTTTGGAATGATTCCAAATTTTAAATTATTTTCGAATTTTTTGTAAAGTAATAATGGTCCAATTTTTATTTATTCTTTCAAATTTGTTTTTATTTTAAACTCTTTTGAAGTAATCTGTAAAAAATAATTTTTAAAATAAAAAAAATCATCGAAAAATTTCCCAGAAATTTTAAGAAATTTTTTTCATTATCTTCAAACTTTAAAAATCCTTAAATAGCTTCCAAATTTTGTTTTGAAAACTTCAAAAATCTAAATTTTCGTTAAAATTTGGCTGAAATCTTTTTAAATGTTAAATTATTTTTGATTCAATTTAAATAGTAAATCTCTTAAATGTATTTGAATTTTTCATAGAACTCTTAATCAATCCTGCAAAGAAAAAAAAATAACTTAAAAGTTTCTAATTTTTTAAAAAGATTTTTGACATCTTTTGAAATATTCTTAAATATGCTCTTAAAATTAATTTTCTAATATAAAGTGCCTTTTTTAATTTTCTTAGGAAGCTTAATGAAATTTTCGTATATAATTTTATTTTTAACTATTTAAAATCTTTTCAACTTTTCAATTATTTTGGATATTTCAATTAAAGAAAAGTAAAAACATAAATAAAATAGTTACATTTTATGTTTAAAAATCAATTTAAAAAAAAACGAGTTTTGAACTAAAAATGTTTAAATTGGCAACCAAATTAATTTTTTATTATAAAATTGAATTTTTATCCAAGAAGATTAATTTTTTAAAAACACAACGAATTTTCTTTTTTTAGTTCGAAAATTCGTTACTTTTAGTAGAAAGTTCCTATTTTTTGGTTCAGAAGGCATCTATTTGATTCAAATTGATCAGTTTTGGTGGAAAATTGTACTATTTTGTTAAAAATTTCGTTCTTTTTTTATTTTAAAAGTAATGTCTTTTAAATAAAAACTTATTCTTATTTTTTGGTAGAAAAATAATCTTGGCTGAAACTTAATCGTCTTTGATAAAAATTCAATTTTGTAGTTAAAAATTAATTTATTTGCAAATTTAAATATTTTTAGATGAAATTTTTTTTACTTAATTTTTAAACTTAAATTTTAACTAGTTTATTTATGTTTGTACTTCCTTTTTAGTTGAAAATACCAATATTTGGATAAAAATTAAACTATTTTATTGAACTAAAAATTTTAATTTTTATTCCAAATTTATATTTCAGAGTAAAAAATTGAACTATTTTGTATAAACCCCGTCATTAGTCTTAACAGTATTTAAAAAAAATTTAAACAGCTTTCCAAAATTGTAAGAAAAATAATCTGGAAGATTTTCAGGCATTTTAAAAAAATTTTGCAGGTTTTATTAAAAATGGTAGGAAATGTCGAATCATTTTAAATGATATTCAGAAGTTTTGAAAGAATGTAAAAAATAATTCGAAAGTGCAAAAGATTCAATAAAAATAAAATTATATACAAAAATTTCATGAAGACTACTATGAAAATTGAAAATGGGTTTTTATCTTAGAAAATTAATTTTAAGATAATATTTAACAAGATTTCCAAAGATTTCCAAAATCCTAAACAAAAATTAGAAACTTTTAAGGTATTTTTTTATTTTGCAGGATTGATTAAGATATTTATGAAAAATTCAAATAAATTTAAGACATTTAGAAATTAAAAAAAAAATAATTTAACATTTGAAAAGATTCCTACTAAATTTGATCTAAAATTTAGATTTCTAAAGATTTGACAACAACATTTTGTAGATATTTAAGGATTTTAATTTGCGAAATTCACGGAATTCAAGAAATTCACAAAATTCATGGAATTTAACGAATTCACAGAACTAAAAAAAATATCAGGAAATTCACGGAATTTATAGGATTCGAGGAATCCAAAAAATGCACAGAAATCAAGGAATTTACGGAATTCGAAGAATTTACAAAATCAAAAGAATTCGCGAAACACAAAAAATTCATAATATTCTAGAAATTTACGATATTAGTAGACTTCACAGAGTTAATGGACTTCGAGAATTCAAGAAATTCACGGAATTCATGGAATTCCTGGATTTCACGAAATCTATGGAATTCATGAAATTCGCGGAATTCAAGGAATTCATCAAATTCAACGACTTAATGAAATTCAACGAAATCGCTTAATTCAAAGAATGTATGGCATTCATGGACACCCACGAATTCCTTGAATTCCGCATATTCCGTGAATTCCTCGAGTTTCTTTGTTTCCATAAATCCCATGAATTCCGTAAATTCCTTGAGTTCCCTAAATTCCCTGAATTCTGATCAATTCCATGAATTTCGAAAATTCCGCAAATTCCATAAATATCGTAAATTCCTTAATTTCCATGAATTCTGCGAATTTCTTTAATTCTTGAATTTAGTGAATTTCCCGAATTCCATGAATCCTATGAATTACGTAAATTCCTTGAATTTCATGAATTAAGTAAATTCCTTGAATTTCATGAATCCCATGAATTCCACTTATTGCATGAATTTTGTGATTTTCGGGCGTTACATGAATTCCGTAAGTTCCTTGCTTTCCGTATAATCCGTGATTACAGTTAATTCCGCGAATTCCTTGAATGTCACGAATTCCGTGAATTCCATACATTAAGCGCATTCCGTGAATTCCGTAAATGCCATGAATTTCACGAATTCATCAATTTCATGCATTTCGTGAATTTCTCGAATTCCATCAATTCTATGAATTTTGTGAATTTCGTGAATTCAGCAAATCAAGTGAGTTCCATGATTGCAGTGAATTTCTTAAATTTCGTGATTTCAGTGAATCCCTTGAATTCCAAAAATTCCGTGAATTCTATAAATTCGGTGAATTCTATAAACTCCTTGAATTTATTTAATTCCATAAATTCCGCGAATTTCGCGAATTCCTGGAATTCCTTGAATTTTATGAATTCCGTGAATTTTATGAATGCCATAAATTTCGCAAATTCCTTTAATTCCATGAATTTCGCAAATTCGTTTAAGTCATTGAATTCCATGAATTGCGCGAATTCGATACATTTCGTGAGTTCCTTGAATTCCATGAATTCTGCGAAATCCTTGACTTCTGTGAATTACATTTTCATAAATTCCGTGAATTTTATGAATTCCGGGAATTCCTTGAATGCCATTATTTCCATGATTTCCTTATGTATAATTTTCGTCTTATCTCACAATTGTATTGTAGAAGACTTGTAGAAGTGTTGTAGAATTCCAAACATTTTTAACTGTTTAGATGAATTCATAGGAAAGTAAGGAAAGTAAAAATAGCGAAAGTGAGGAGATGTGAGAGGACGGAAAGTAGGCAAAGTGATGAGAAGACAGAGGCAAGGCAGTATAGGAAATAAGGGGAGGGGAAGTAGAGCAAGGAGCGCTGATGAGGATAGGTGAAGTGAGGGAAAATTATGGGAGAAGAAGTAGGCAAAGTGATGGGAAATGAGGATTGGGTCTGTGAGCGGAAGTAATAAGAGGGGTTGTATGATCATTGGAGGGAGGGAAACTAGGGAAAGTAAGGGGAAATAATGGGAGGAGAAATAGGGACCGTGACGACTAATGAGGGGGGAAGAAGCTCGAGAATTTTATGGTGGGGAAGTAGGCTTTAGAGAAGGGAAGTGGGGGAAGGAGAGTGTTAAAGGAGAAGTGTGGAGGGGGGAGAAGTGGGGGGGAATGAAGGGAAGGTTGAAGTTTTGAGAGGGGGGGAGTTTTTAG
>JAWWLR010223753.1:0-12400 GCA_035041075.1 Acraspis erinacei | reverse complement strand
CCCTGATACTCGGCGGTCTACAAACTTTTGGTACCACCAGTAGGACCTGGGATTTCCAGGAATCACGTAGCTAGGCTGGGACTAAAGGAATATAAGTATATCTTTACCAAATGCCAGTGACTGAATTCCAGCTGCAGCGATGAGTAATACTTACTTAGAATCACTTATGTTATCATCATTCAAATATAGAGAAGAGAATCAACTTTCAATGACGTCAAAAAATGTTTATTTGCGGAAAAATTCGAAAATTTTGTAAAAATATAAATGTATGAGAATATTATTATACGCACCAATAAATTCAAGGATGACCGCCAATGAGAGTACAAGTGGAAAATAGATCTTCATTTTCTCTAACTACGGGCAATGTAACTACTGTGTGAATGAAGATTTTAATTCAAAATATAGCAATTTATAGTCTAAGAATAAATAACTACGATGTCATATATTATCTTATCTAGTGAGTTTGCCCTTGTCAGATATTTGTATGTCACCAATTTCACAAATATTGTCGTCACATTTCTCAATGTATCTGCAAAGTTTTAAGAAAAAAATGTACGTGCTTGGGTTATTAAACCAAACTTTATTTGAAAATCTTTCTTCTCGCAGAAATTTTACCACAGAAAAAAGTAATTATTTCACTTTAAACGAAGTTTCAGTCTTCAGTATTATATATATATAACAATTATAAATAAGACCCACACCTTAAGAAATATTAATAATCCAGTCAGAAATGGTGTCAGAAAGTTTTAATTGTTATTATGAATGCCCTACAAAATTGCCATAACAGCTTTTTGAATTTCCTTGAAAAATGGAAAATTCTAATTTAGACAACATAACAAATAATCAAAACATTTCGAAAAAACACATGTAGTACAGAGAAGATGATATGACATAGCATTTATTGATATTATTAGATGTTGAGTCATTATCGTCATTATAGCTGAATCCACAGTACGCGCCGAAATCTTTGAAATTGAAAAAGAAATCAATTTAATAAGCACTGATAAACATCATTAATATGCATTCTTTTAGTTTGTAAGTTAACGCACAAATTATTGTACTTTTTAATAAAAATGAATTCTAAATTTTTTTTTGTATGAAATAATTTCTTTTGCTAAACTCTTGATGTTATTAAAATCAAAATCGAAGTAATGATCAAAAAAACCAAGCATGTTGAGATAGGCCTATGTTAATATTACCCGTTAATTGTTAAAAATAACATTAAAGAGAAAAAATAAAATTTCTGGATAATCAATGCAAGGCACCAAAAAAATTAATTGACAATAGTTTGTAACATTTTCACTTTTCTCTAACCCGGGATTGATTTTGTGTTTATTAATATTTTCAATTTCATTTCGCCCAACGCACAACGGGGTCTTGGTATTCGCATCAAGTGCAAAGTCTTTACGAGTTTCGCTCTATTTCTAGATAGAAAAAATATTTGTTTGAAATTTAGAATATAAAATTAAAATACAATTTAAAGGTCTTATTTAAACTCAAAAATACATTTTTTCGACTGTATCATTAGGAGTGTTCGGACGCCAAAATGCTTTAAAAACAACCGAATAGTTAAATTTTCAACTGAAAAGGAATAATTTTAAGCCAAATAATGGAATTTTTAAATGAAAAATATCAACTTTGGACCACCAATGTAATAGATAAATTATGAGTTAAAACATTTATTTTCAGCTTTTTTACAAATCTGTTAAGCAGTTAAGACAAAAAAAACGGATTTTCAACCTAGAAAAATAATTTCCAAGAAAGTACACATTCAAGAAAGAAAAGAAAATTAAAAAAAAACTTGTTGAATTCTTACGTCTAATATATTAATATTATAGAGGCTGCTCGTCTGTAAGAAGGTTTAGTAGCCTATTATGAACTTAATTAATATAATAAAAGTTCTTTGAAAACAAAAATTATTTTTTGAAATTATGTACCAACATTTTTCCGCTCCTACTCAATCTACATTTCTGTACATTAAAATGATGAATTTTCTACCAAAGAGCTAAGTGTTGGGCAGTAACAGGGGTTTCGACATTTTGGGCAGTAACAATCTGAAGCGTGTGACAATATTTTAATAATATAATATATTATTATTAGGTCTAAATTAACTTATAAGAACCTAATCTCAACAGTCACTTGACTTAGTCCATGGCTATGATGTACAACCCGGTTCACCCGCGTAAGAGTTTTGAATATGATAACAATAATAATTCTCCCTGCCGAAGGTCTTCCCAGGTTGGTGTCGCGGCAGGGCTTGCTCTTTCCTCTCATGAATTTAACGGCTATGTTGGCGGTAGCACTGCGACTGATAGGGTTTTCCATGCGAGACAGGCTGGTAAAAAAAGAGGATAGCGAATACGAAGAACATTAAAACACATAATTAATAATGCAGAGTATTTTTAATATTTTTAAACGCATCTCGCTTTCCAAGGATTGTCGGGGCGAATGTGGAGCCGTCGCTGGGGGCCACAGCATGCGGGTCGGTCGCGATGGTGAGCTGCAAGTGGTCAGGTAGATCTCACTAATCCAAAAGTTGGACAGTAAGAAAATCTGCGACAAACGGTAAGCAGTGGAACATCAACTGTGCCTGCTGATGATGCTTTGGCTAGTTTTAGATAATTGCAGCCAACAAACCTAGACAGAAAGGGCGTCGTAGAACATCAAGTGGGATACCACAATGAAACAGGAATTTGTGCGTCTCTATTACGAAAGTGCGAGGTTTAAAGCAAAATGAAAAGAGGATGCAATTTAGTAACAAAATTTGCAGCAAAGTATCCTAATATACAGAAGGTCGCACTAAAAGATCGTTTCGCCAAGTCGAAGGGTATCAGGACTAATCTACACATCACACAAGACCGAGCAATGGAGATTAAGCGACAGGTTTATTTAACGTGGAAAAACGACGGCAATAGACGTCAGTTGGAGGAAGCCGCATCACGTGGTGAAGCACAGGCAATTCATGTTCCTCCTCAAGCTGCTCATGATCCAATACGACCACATCCTCCAGAGTTGGATGGCCTTATACAAACAGAGGCAGTAGCCAAGGTTCAGAAACTTGAAAAGCGAAGGAATTGGACATATTATATGAACAGAGATGTTATGCGCCTTTATTTTTTGGCAGAGAAATGTGGGCAATGTGTGAGGACAGAACATCATACACTCTTCTTACTTAAATACCCAGTGCAAGCCATAAGAATAAATTAGCAGAATCTGGCAGATCACAAACGCTCAATATCTGTAAACAGATTGCTTTCGGCTGTTGAAATAGCGGCTATCAAAATGGAAGTGGAACAGCAACTTCCTATTAATGAACTCCCCTTGAAATATGTGGATAGCATCTTGTACCGGATCCATTAGAACCACATCCGGATATTAATAACAATGATGTGGATAGAAAAATCCCAGAAAAACTACGACACCTTGAAAGGAATTTTGTTCATTCTTTACTAGAGTTCAGAAATATAGAACCAACACTAAGGCATTCTCTGCCCAAGATGAGCATCACAAATGATCTGCGTGCAATAATAGAACACCTAAACAGCACGGTTTTGGCTACGTGCTTGCGCGTTACGCAAACTGCGCTAGAGGTTCACACGCTTAAATACTGAGCAGCTATGGCAACAGTTAGAAAGTTGAGCCGCAGAACTAGGCCCACAAATGCAGTTTGGATCTTAGCAAGGGATCAATATCTACCATGAATGATCAGGTCGGATATGGATGCCAGCAAAGTAGGGTGCAAATTGGGTCGATTAACTGAATATAAAAAAGAAATAGGATCAAGAAGCTGATAAACCATTTTACTAAAATCATCCACCCTCGGCACATAGAGACAAAAACACTATCAATACTGGATAAGATTACAGGATCCCAACGGCAGAGACTTAATGTTTTTATTGCCAGACTGCGTCTGTACAAGAAAAGTAGTGCACGAAGGAAAAAAATCGAAACTTTTAGACCGATGAAAGGGGTTGTATCGTGAACTGAGTGTAAAGAAAAATAGCCAGAAAGACACCAAAGTCCCAAGGTAGAAAGTAACGAGGAACTACTGGTCGGATGTATGAGGAAAAATAAACTGATACAAGCTGGACACTGTGTTGTTCAAACTGGAAAAGGCAAACGCTAGAAATAGCTCTGAAACGCAGCTGATGAAAGTGTACCTCCACGCGTCCTCATAGTTTTCATTAATTTTAACTCAGCTTACCGCGGTGGTTCTGACTTATGACAGATGCGCCTATGCATTCTGATATAGAAAAGCTTCTCCAAGATGATAAAGATGTTTTCGAACAGTTTTAATTTTTAGATTCAATTACATGGCTTAAAATGGGTAATTTCCAAAGCCTTTTTCGAGTGTCTCCAACCTGATTTTTTAACATTCGGGGCACATCTAAGTAAATCATACTCATTTGATTGATATTATAGCTATGCTATGCCGAAACATAGATTAAATACTAACAAAAAATCATTGTCCTAAATTTGCAACCTGTGAACTTCATACTTTAGACAACCTTTACATTACGTCTTCAAGTTTGGCATAAAATCTAAAATTATTTTAATTGACCGTAATAAGTACTTTAGAATACTACCAATTGCAGTTTATAACACATAAATTAAAAGGTCTGGATCTAAGCTTGAAGATTCCACTCATAGTTATTCATAAATAATAAATTATCACGTTATAAATAAACAATTTAAAAAAAATAAGTGCGAGTAAAAATTCGGAGTAGTCTCCGCAGCCTCACTTCGCACTAGCCTTGGAACCTCGTACATTGTGCTAGCATCGTTAAAAGTAACTCATTGCATAACATTCAATCATATCCTGGGAATTTTGCTTGATCTCCCTTCTAAACTAATTAGTACTAATTAATTAATTAGTCTCCGAAGCTTTTTTCCGGGTGGCAAAATGTTCTCTCTCGTCCTCTCAGTGATAACTACTACATTGTTTATGTAAATCTGTACCAAATATAAGGTCTTTTCTGCCAACCCTTGTGAATATCGCGTAATATTTTCCCAAAATCACTCATAAGAGGAATACAGTTTTGCACAATTAATTATGTAAAAAAATTGCCAGATGTTCCCGTAATGAATTCACAAGGTTTTACGAACGTATTTAATCCCATAATATTTATCTTGCAGTGCATTCATTAACTGCTAATAGGAATAAAAGGTTACCATTTGCGGAAAAGTTATTCGCGAATTCGCGCGTTCGGCCCTGTGGGTCCCCGCGCGACGTTCTTGAGGCGCAGCGTGCAGCCGCGAATCCACTGGCTATTATTATTTTTCCACCTTTTAGATATACTATATTTTGGATTATCGGAAGAACATATTACGACAGGAAAAAGTTGAAAGAGCGAGAATTTCAACAGATAGCTTGTCTTCCAAAAATTTATAAATTGCTTACAGCTATCATTGCAGATAATGTATATTTCTATTGCGACACGAATTACATCTTTATAGAAGAACAAAAAAGATGTTGTAAAAACTTGTGAGACTGTAAAGATCCAGTCACTACAGACGCTGTTACCATGACCTGTCGCATTGTAAGAAACTTTCTCGAACATCATGTAGCAAGCGACTAAATATGTGTGGAGTTGCAGATGGTGGCTCTAAAAAATCATGCAGATGTTACTGTTGTCACCTCCAACGCTTCGGCCGCTGTTTAGGTATGGCAGCGGTAAATGAAGACCTCCAAACTACACCATGCTCGTAATTGTATACCTACAACATCATTGCAGGAGGTTGCGAGCAACATATAGGCTGTTGAGAGATATTTTATATTTTATTTTACGTTACTCAATACAATTGAACATTAAATTCATTGTGTGCTGGTGTAGGGCCAGGGCCGGCCCTAAGGATGACCGTGCACCAAGCTCACTTTAAAATGTTTTGTGATAAGTCGTTTGGAACCCACTGGAGTTTCCTGGACTTCTTCTGGAGTTAATAGGGAAACCATGCCACTTTCGATGTTTATTTTCGTCCTCCTCATACCCCAATTAAAATAAATATACATTCCCGCGAGAACATTTGTACTCTCCAATATGGCAAGGACTTCACATCAGATGTTGACATAACAATTTGTTCTTGGCATGTCATAGGCTCATATTTGTTAGCTTCTAATCGCAATCTTAGTTCTTTATTCACAGGGAAAGTGTATCTTCGAAGTTCAAATATCCGGCGGGGATTCTCGTTGAAAGTAAGATGAATAAATTTAAGCTGTTCAAGCCCATATTCTCGTCCGTCATTAGAAGGAAGCCTGGTAGGTGGAACCGTGCATCTGGCAGGAGGAGGAGGCCTTCAAGCAGATGCCCTCTTAGGAGCCGCAGGGCTGGGAGGATCAAACCCAGAAACGGGCAACTCGGCAGGATGTAATTTGGCGGGATCAAAATCAGAAGGAGGGAGCAAGGCAGTATCATAATCGAGAGAAGGAAGCCCAGTATGATGGGACGCGGCTGGATCGATCTCGTCGTGAGAAGACCCGGCAGCAGGATGCCTGACATGAGGAGACCTGGACCTCGACCTCGCAGGTGGATGATACCTCTCCAGAGAATCTTTTCGGTGAAGAGAAGATGTTCCGGTGCGAGGAACACTAGGGATAGGGGCACCATTTGGTAAACACTCGAAATTGAAACTTAACTCTGAAACAAGAAAGAGATGATTGCATTTTTCTAAAAGTTGTGAGGCCTTTGCAAAGAAATAAAAAATTATAAGAATTTTTATATTTATTTTATTCAATGCACTTTTTCCACTGAGAATTCAACTGAAGATTGATGATTCATCATTTTGGTTAAAAATCCATCTAGTTTCCTTAAAAAGTGGATGTGAATGAAGGTGGGTAATACGTTAAGTTCAGATTTGTAAAAGTAGATCATTTTTATATGACACTGATAATCAGGATAAAGTAAGAATAATGAATAAAAATGAATTCAATAAGATTTAAGAAGAACTCAAAAAGAATTCTGGTTAAATAACTGCTTCTTTCTTTTAGGACTAATAAAATACTGTGCAAAGAAGAGATGTAATTCGGTGATTATTTCGAAATTCATTATGTGTATGATTGGAGGGACATATAGACAGATACATAATATCGCCAAAACTTTTTTTTCAGTTTCAGGAAATCTCAAAACGTAAAGTTTCATTGAAAAATTAAGGATTAAAGTTTAGGCCACTTCTCATATTTTCTGAATCATAAATAATTAAAATGTAAATACTGTATATAGAAACAAATAGCAGAATTTCAATAAAAAAAGGGTGATTTTTTTACCAAATTGTTACATTATTAGATTAAAAAGCAGAATTTTCTATAGGATAAATGAATTTTCAACTGAAATATATTAATATTCAACCTAAAATGAAATATAGATACATTTCCAGTTAAATAGTTATTAGATAGATAGATACTACAAATTTTCACCAAAAAAAATTAGTTTTCAAAATAATTTGCCTTAAAAAAAATCTGATTACAGTATTAATGAAGAATTTGGTTAAGAACGCAGCTCGCTAATGTCTATGATCTCATAAAATATCAGATCTGATAAGCTTTTACATGTGAGATATTTGTATTTCATAATTTCAAAAATATTGTCGACACCTTTCTGAATTTATCCGTGAAGTTTGAAGAAGAAGAAAACACATTTTTTATACTCAGAAAGACTTTTGAAAAATATATAATATTCTAATAGATGAGCCATTAACCAAACAAATCATTGTCTAACATATTTCTTTTCAAAGAAATTAAATTGTGCCAAAAGAAAAACATCCTTTGGGTAAAGAAATTTTCTTACATCATTAAAATGAAAAATTAAAACTTCTTTTAATTTATTATCTTAGTTTTCCTTTTATTATCGAAACATTTGAAAATATTTAGAGGGGCTTCACAAGTTTTCAAGTGATTTCTAAATTTCTTAAGGAATTTCAGATAATTTTTACGGATTATAAAATATTTGTAATTATTTCAATACTGCCTTTCTACGGTAAAAAGGAAGCATGGCTCTAGGCTCTAGCTTTAAACTACAAAGATTACAAGTAATCTATCAAATTTCCATAAAAGAATTTGAATTTTCAAACAAAGAGTTAGATTTTCTACCAAATAGTTGAATTTTCAACAACAAAAAATTACTTCTTTCCAAAAATAGTTGTGCTTCAACTAAAAGAGATGACTTCTGATTAAAAAATCTAACACTTGGTGTTCTAATAAAAGAAAATTAATTTTTAAATAACAATAAATTATAGTCTACTAATTCAAATTTAGTGACTAGGATAACATTTTGATTCTGTCAGACAAATTGATATTTGCGAAAACTTTATGAATGTTTGTCAAACTATGGATATATGATAATATTATAATATTCACCAATAGAACTGAGGAATAGCACCAAAGCTAGGAACAGTGTAGAAAGTATCATCATTTTTTCTAACTCTGGAGAAAAATATTACTGTATTAATATATTTCTTATCTCATGAGCCTGTCCTTGTGAGATATTTTTATTGCATAAAAGATTTTAATTCAAAAAGTTACTTGCCTTACCGAGTCCTCGATGTGAAATATTCTAAATGTATCTCGAAAGTTAAAAAAAAAAACTTTAGTAGATTAATTGGGGCTTTGAGAATTTCCATAATATTCTTATGAATGGGACTAATGCATGGACTAATATTTGAAAATATTTGTTTTATAGAAATTGTGGGCAATCAAAAAAGTGAATTAGGTCAAATTTCGTGAATTTCTTGAATTCTGTTAATTCCTCGAATTCCGTATGCGTCTCACTTTTGGAATTTCTGGACGCGAAATTTTCGGGTAGCTTATGGGTACCCAAAAATCTTCAAAAATACAAAATTTTCGTGCACCGGAACTTTTTCGAAAATTCGTGTTACGTGTAATTTTTAAATTCGGAAAATATGTTAAATACAGAATTTTAAATGATTTCTTAATAATTGTTTTTTATGGCACCATTTTCACTAAGCTATGATTACTGTTTTTTTAAGTTCAGGGAGGAACAGAGAAGCACTTATCCGTGTAAATTATAATTTTTGAATTATAGATTCAAATTGTAGCATCCTGGATTTTATTTTTATCGTATTGTGGAAACATATTGCCAGTCGAAAACTTTTAAAAGATTGATTCGTTGATATGTTGGTAAAAGTGTATACAAAATATATACTTTTTCATTTCTTATTATTGATATTTAAAAAATTGAAAATATGATCAAGAGCTTCTCTTGATAAATTCTTAATGAGGATCTTCAAATTCATATCTATATTTGTAATAAATATCAACATAACACAGAAATATTCCCTATACAGCATTTCTCTAATGAGGAATACTAAAAGGCCTCGATATATGTTGGATCCTGGTTGTATAAAAAAGTCGTATAAATTACAAAGCAATGAGATAGAGGATGTTTGGTTGTATATTTTATTTTATTTCTTTTTCTCTATTTTTTAATTATCCTATGGATGTCAGAATATGACTAAATTTCACTACAAATGTTATGAGTACATTTTCTCATGCACTAACTAGTATCTGATTACTGTTAAATTTTGGTTGCCGAAAAACAGGGCTAAATCCATGGTCATTTTCTTCTTAAAATACTTTGCAAATGAAATGGAAAGGAACATTGATTTTCCTATTTTATTCACATATTGCTTAATAATGTTGGGAAACAAACTTTACTATTTACTAATGTTTGTGTTAGAAATATTTGGATGGGGTATCGGAAAAATGTTTTTATAGAATAAAGCCAGGAAGGAAAATAATTTCCTACAAGGTTTTCAAAATTGATGTTACCTTAAAGTTTATTTAATATTCTTATATGGTTTCGGCTTTGCACTATTCGCTAATCATGCCCTTAGATTTGGTCATCTCCTTTTTTAGAGTTGACAATTTTTATGTGATGTTAATGTTAACTTTGAATAGCTTTTAGCAATAATTATACATTTTCTTTATTTGTGAGATTTTATTGGACCCGGAATTAAAAGCAAAGAACTAAGTCTAAATCCCTCTGATGTTTTTCATTTTCGACCGCACATGTAATTTTAAATGTTTTTTTGATAGTTCAATTTTGAAGATGTACTATAAATAAAGGCTCTACCTAAACAAGGGATGTAATATGCATGCCTACTGAATGGACTAACTTCACTGCGAAGTGAAAATTTACTAGTTCATTTGAAGAGAGAAAATTTTGATACATCTTTCGTTCATAAAGAATATTTGGTTTTAGATTTATTGATATACTTTTCAATTTAACTACTTTAGTGGAGGTCTGAGGTTCACCAAGGTGACCTAAAAAAATACTGCTATTGGGCGCTTAGCACCCACTGGAGTTTCCTTGATTTCTTCTGAGGTTAGTAGGGTAATCATGCCGCTTTTCATGATTATTTTCGTTCTTCGCATGTTTTTATTATGATAAGTATACAATCCAGCAACAGAATTAGTGGTCGCCAATATTGCAAAGACATCGCCATTGCATGTTGATAAAACAGCTGGTTCCTGGTTTGTCATAGGCGCATATGTCCTTATTCCCGACCTCAATTTGAGGTCTTCATTAAGAGGAAAATTGAATCTTCGAAGTTTGGTTTTAGAAGGAAGCCTGGTAGGTGGAACCGACCATCTGACAGGAGGAGCCTTTGAAGAAGATGACCTGTCTGAAGAATATTGTCCAGCAGGATGAAAATCGGAAGGAAAAAAAATACATAAGTAGAAGGTGGTTCAAGGATTAGTGATGTCGCAATAAATACCATACGTGTTGAACATTTATCTTTTCTTGTAAAAAAAAATTTATTATTTGGTTGTAAATTAGTCGCTTTGGGTATAAGATTAACATTTTTAGTTGAAAATGCATGTTTCTCATTGCGAATGTAAATGCTTAGTAATTCAAGAATATGTCATGGGATTTGAAAATCCTTCTTAACTTGGTAGCCTGTGAAATTATTTTAATGGATTTCAGAGATTCTAAAGTATATTGCAAACTTTAAAGTATTGTCGAATTTTTTCTTGAGATTTTAAGAGAGTTTACAAGGTTTTAAGTAATTTCAAAACATTCAAAGGAATTGTAGATGATATCTAGGAATTTACAAATATTTTGAAAGTTTGAAATATTACCGCCCTATGAAAAACGGACGCAACTGAAAAAAGTCAAAAATGACCTTTTTATGTCACTCAAGTAGTTGAAAAGAGGTCTGTCGATCTGACAAAATTATCTGCTTAAATTCTGAATATTGTTTGAATTCATTGTTGCACCATTTACTTAAAAGGCACCAACTTGAAATTTAAAAAATTATTTGTTGCCTTCTTGCATATAAGCCCCCCCATTCTTTAATCCTGAATTCATAAGAATTCCACTAATTGAGTAAAATAAATTGTGACAGTCTCACTTAAACATAAATTATAATATTATTACACTAACCAAACAAATTAAGGGAAACCATCAATGATAGGGCCAGATGAGAGAAGATTCCCATTCTGTCTAACTGCTGAAAAACGGATTGCCTTATTAATAAGGAATTGGTTTAACAGGGCAGCTTGTGCAGCAATATTTTTATTTCATAAAAGAGCGTAAGCAATGTTTCAAAAAGAGAATTCAAATTTCTTTTAATTAATATAGATTTCGAAAAATTATATTCGCGTGGATTAGGCTACCAATTCACTCAAACTTTAATTGGAAATATTTATTTTTAAAGAAACTTCGCCCCAACAAAAAAGTTTGTTAGTAAATCATTTGAATGTCACTTACGTGGAGGAAATTTATCAGAAGCTTTAAATGGTTATTTTCTAGTAAAAAGTATTTTACAAAAATTTATAAATTCATTATGAGCAGGTATTAGTTTTATGTGAAAACTGACAATCGCGGATTAATTTAAATATCCAAGTTTTAAGACCCCGTTAGTACGAAGAAATTTTTTTTAAAATAGTGTCTGACTGTAGTTGCCGTTGTCTTTATACTCTTGGCGGTCAAAATATGCTAGCTACGATAAAAGATCGAAAAATCTAAATTCTGAAGTTATTATCTACAAAATTTGACACAAGGTAACACAAATAATTCCATTTTAAAGTTTTGAGGATGATGATTCATTTCTGTAGCATGTTTATATTTCAAAATTATGTAATCTTGCCATGCAATTTTTAAATAATTGTTTTATTATTATATTAGAAATTTAAAATTCTATAATTGTGCACCATAAATCAAATATTTCGTTACAACTTGCTACATGTTTGTAGAAAGGGATATACAATATCTATATAATATCTATACCTACTGAATAAACTAAACTCACTGATTAAACCGTCGACAGGATGTCGTTGAGGGAATGAGTAAAGTCTCACTAAATGCCATAGACGCCCTACTAGTTAGAATATCTGTTGCGGATTTTTGTTGGCAGTAATCCGCATAAATTTAATATCTTCAAG
>JAWWLR010223747.1:0-12400 GCA_035041075.1 Acraspis erinacei | reverse complement strand
AAAATTAATTTTCTACAAGAAAAAACGAAATCGCAAAAACATTAGTATAAATTTTAAACCAATAGTTTAATTAAAAAAAAAGATAAATTTCTAACAAAAAAATGGAAAATTTACATTTTCAGTAAAAGAATTTCTTTTCCAAAAAGAAAAATTCAACAAAATAGTCAAATTTTCAACCAAACCGGAGAATATTAAAATAAAATTGTAAATTTTACGAACAAAAAATTAATTTATTACTAAATATTTGATTTTTTAGTAAAAAAAAGTTCATCCATATTTTTAAATTTTGATCCAAGGCGAATTTTCTGTAAAACAGTTTAATTTTCAATACAAAAATATTCAACGAAAAGAGATGAATTTTGAAATACAACTAAAATTAATTTTTAACCAAAAAATACGAATTTTCAACAACAAAAAAATATCAATTTTTATGCAAAAATGGACATTTTTGAATTTTTAGTAAAAAAATGAATTTTTGAACAAAATAGCCAAATTTACAACTAAAAGAGATGGATTTTTAACCAAATAGTTGATCTTTTAGCCAAAAAATAAAAAAAATGTCATCCAACTTATTGACTTTTAGGGAAAAAACACATTTTTCTGCAAAGTAGTTCAATTTTCAACAATTATTTGAATGTTTTTTATAAAAAAGACGAATTTTTAAAAGAAATGTTTATTTTTAACTAAATAGTTATAAATTTTCCGGTACCTAAAAAACATTGTATTCCTATAGTTTCTAGAAAATACAAATTTTTAAGAAAAATGGACATTTTTAATTTTCAGTAAAAAATGATTAATTTTGAACAGGAGAAAAGTGAATTTTTCAAGAAAATAATCAAATTTACAAATAAAAGAGGCCATATTTTAATAAATTTGTTAATTTTTTTTAACAAAAAGAAGAATTTTTAAATGAAATGTTTATTTTTAACCAAATATTTGATTTTTTTAACAACAAAAAATGATGTTTCAGTCCAAGAAGATTAGTTTGTTACCAAAAATCGAAAAAATAGAATGTCTGTTAAAAAAGTTTATTTTAAACGAAAAAAAAAACAAAATAATATTTATCAAAATCGATCAATTTTCAATTAAATAGTTGATTTTCTAGCAAAAGAATTCAATTTTGAAACAAAGAATCTGATTGTTGATATTTCAACCAAAAAGATTCATTTTCACCAAAAAAATACAAATTTTCTTCTAGAAAATAATTTTAAAAATTTCTGGAAGATGTCATATTTATTACGTAATCTTTCTAAATTTATAAATTTTCCCAGACTTAAAAAAAATAATATCTTATTCCTATAAATTCTAAAAAATGTCAATTTTCAAGAAAAAATGGACATTTTTAATTTTCAGCAAAAAAAAATTAATTTTGAACAAGAGAAAACCGAATTTTTTAACAAAATATGTTAATTTTGAAGAAAAAGAAGGATTTTTTAAAAGAAATTTTAATTTTAAACCAAATATTCGAATTTTTAATGACAACAAAATTATGTTTCAGACCAAGAAGATTAGTTTGCTACCAAAAATCTAAAGATTACAATCTCTATTTAAAAAGTTTATTTTAAACAATAAAAAAATCAGTATTCATCAAAATGGATAAATTTTTCAATGCAATATTTTTATTTATAACAAAATACTTAAATTTTCTACCAAAAAAGTCAAATTTTCAACAAAATACATGAATTTTAAAACCAGTAGTTGAATTTGCTTCTGGAAAATGATTTATAAATTTCTGGGAAATGTCGTATTTATTAGGTTCTTCCTAAATTTATAAATTATAAATTTTCACAGACGTAAAAAAAATTTTTTTTTAATTTCTTATATAGTTTAGTCACAAAAAGGAACACAAAAAGTTCATTCAGATCGTGGAGCTTTTGAGTTAAAAAACGAATTTTTAGTCAAGCATTTCATTTTTAAGCAAATATATTAATTTTTTAACCAAAAATACGAATTTTTAAAAGGAAGGTTAATTTTAAACAAAATAGTTGAATTTTTAACCAAAAAAAGTATGTTTCAGGACAAGAAGATTAGTTTGCTACAAAAAATCGAAAAATTACAATCTCTATTAAAAAATTTTATTTTAATTTTAAACAATAAAAAAAAATATTCATCAAAATACATCAATTTTCAATCAAATATTTTAATTTATACCAAAAAGCCCAATTTTCAACAAAAATAGATGAATTTTAAAATTAATAGTTGAATTTTCTTCTAGAAAATAATTTGTAAATTTCTGAAAAATTTCGTATTTTTTAGGTTCTTCCTAAATTTATAAATTATAAATTTTCACAGACGTAAAAAAAAATTAAAAATTTTGTCTTATATATTCTAAAAAATATCAATGATTAAGAAAAAATGGTTATTTTTAATTTTCAGTAAAAAAAATAATTTTAAACAAGAGAAAGGCGAGTTTTTCAACAAAATATTTAAATTTACAACTAAATAAATGAATTTTCAACCCAATTGTTTTATTAGTCAAAAAAGGAACAAAAAAAGGTCATCCAGATCGTTGAGCGTTTGAGTCAAAAAACGAATTTTCAATAAAACATTTCATTTTTCAAAAAATGTGTTAATTTAAAAAAAAAATACAAATTTTTGAAAGAAGTGTTAATTTTAAATAAAATAGTGGAATTTTTAATAAAAAAATTATGTTTCAGACCAATAAGATTAGTTTGCTACCAAAAATCGAAAAATTACAATCTCTATTACAAATTTTTATTTTAAACGATAAAAAAATCAATATTCATCAATTTTCAATGAAATATTTAAATTTTCTACCAAAAAAAGAACAATTTTCAATAAAATACATGAATTTTAAAACCAATAGTTAAATTTTCTTCTAGAAAATAATTGGTAAATTTCTGGAAAATTTCGTATTTATTAGGTTCTTCCTCAATTAATAAATTATTAATCTTCCCAGACGTAAAAATAATAATTTTCTTACATACTTCAGTCAAAAAAGGAAAAAAAAAAACAAATATGTTAATTTTTTAACAAAAAATGCGAATCTTTAAAAGAAATTTTAATTTTAAAGGAAATAGTTTATTCAACAACAAAATTATTAAGTGTAAAACCAAACGAAAATGTATTTTCAACTGAGAAGAATAATTTTCTACCAAAGAAAGACGAATTTTTAACTGCAAAATATCAATTTTCAAGGAAAAATGGAAATTTTGGAATTTTCAGTAAAAAAATTAATTTTTGGAAAATAATTTAATCTTTTAGTAAAACAAATAGCAAAAAACTTCGTCCAGATTGTTGAACTTTTAAGCAAAAAATGAATTTTCTGTAAAACAGTTCAATTTTCTACCAAAAAGACGAATTTTTAAAAGAAATGTTTATTTTAAACAATAAAAAAAATCAATATTCATCAAAATGGATCAATTTTCAATCAAATATTTTAATTTATAACAAAATACTTAAATTTTTTACCAAAAAAGACCAATTTTCAACAAAATAAATTAATTTCAAAACCAATAATTGAATTTTCTTCTAGAAAATAATTGAGAAATTTCTGTAAAATCTCATATTTATTAGGTTCTGTCTAAATTTATAAATTATAAATTTTCGCAGGCGAAAAAAGATAAAAAATTTCCTTGTATATTCTAGAAAATGTCAACGATTAGGAAAAAATTTATATTTTTAATTTTCAGTAAAAAAAAATAAATTTTAACAAGAGAAAGGCGAATTTTTCAACAAAATATTTAAATTTACAACTAAATTAATTAATTTTCAACCAAATAGTTTTTTTTAGTCAAAAAAAGAATTTTCAGTAAAACATTTCATTTTTCAACAAACATGTTCATTTTTTAACAACAAATGCTAATTTTTAAAAAAAAATTTAATTTTAAATCAAATAGTTTATTTAACAACAAAATTATTAAATTTAAAACCAAACAAAAATGTATTTTCAGCTGAGAAGAATAATTTGCAGCTAAATAAGACGAATTGTTAACTGCAAAATATCAATTTTCAAGCAACAATGAAAAATTTGGAATTTTCATTAAAAAAAAATTGTTTAACAATATAGTCAAATTTACATATAAAAAAAGGCTTAAAAAGCCAAAAAATTAATTTTCTGTAGACGAATTTTTAAAAGAAATGTTAATTTTCAACAAAAGATTTGAATTTTAAATGAAAGAAACTATGTTTCATTAAAATATTTTAATTCTCAACAAAATAGTTGAATTAACAAAAGAAAAAATTTAATTTTCATACAAGAAATACGATATTTAATATTTCTACCGAATAAGATGAATTTTAATACCAAAAAGATTAATTTCTACGAAAAAAGATAAATTTTCAACAAAATATATGAATTTTAAAATCAATAGTTGAATTTTCTTCTATAAAATAATTTGTAAATTTCTGAAAAATTTCGTATTTATTAGGTTCTTCTTAAATGAATAAATTATTCATTTTCCCAGACGTAAAAAAAAGAAACAAAATTTTCTTAAATAGTTTAGTCAAAAAAGGAACAAAAAAAATTTCATGCAGATCGTTGAGCTTTTAAGTCAAAGAAAGAATTTTTAGTCAAACATTTAATTTTTAAACAAATATGTTAATTTTTTAACAAAAAATACGACTTTTTAAAAGAAATGTTATTTTGAAATCAAATATTTTATTATGCAACAAAATGATTTAAGTTTAAAACAAAACAAAAATGTATTTTCAACTGAGAAGAATCATTTTCTAACAAAAAAGACGAATTTTTAACTGCAAATATGGAAATTTTGGAATTTTCAGTAAAAAAAACTATTTAATCTTTTAGTAAAACAAAAAGCAAAAATAGTTCGTCCAGATTGTTGAACTTTTAAGCCAAAAAATGAATTTTCTGTGAGACAGTTCAATTTTCTATCAAAAAGACGAATTTTTAAAAGAAATGTTCATTTTCAACAAAATATTTGAATTTTTAACAACAAAAAGATCATGTTTCAAACCAAAAAGATTAGTTTGTTGTCAAAAATTTTAAAATTACATTTCCTATTAAAACAATTTTTTCACATTTTTTGTTTGAAAATTTAGGTATTTTGTTATAAATTAAAATATTTGAATGAAAATTGATGTATTTTTATGAATATTGATTTTTTTATTGTTTAAAATCAACTTTCTTAATAGAGATTTTAATTTTTCGATTTTTGGTAGCAAACTAATCTTCTTGGTCTGAAACATAATTTTTTTGTTAAAAATTCAACTATTTTGTTTAAAATTAACATTTCTTTCAAAAATTTCTATTTTTTGTTACGAAATTAACATATTTGTTTAAAAATGACATGTTTTACTGAAAATTCGTTTTTTGACTCAAAAGCTCAACGATCTGGATGAACTTTTTTTGTTCCTTTTTTAACTAAAAAAATTATTTGGTTGAAAATTCATTTATTTATTTGTAAATTTGAATATTTGGTTGAAAAGCTAACTTTTCTCTTGTTCAAAATTATATTTTTTTTACTGAAAGTTAAAAATATAAATTTTTTCTTAATCGTTGATATTTTCTAGAATATATAAGACAAAATTTACATTTTTTTACGTCTGCCGAAATTTATAATTTATAAATTTAGGAAGAACCTAATAAATACGACATTTTCCAGAAATTTATAAATTATTTTCTAGAAGAAAATTCAACTATTGGTTTTAAAATTCATGTATTTTGTTGAAAATTGTTTTTTTTTGCAGAAAATTTAAATATTTTGTAATAAATTAAAATATTTAATTGAAAATTTATCTATTTTGATGAATATTGATTTTTTTATTGTTTAAAATAAACATTTTTAATAGAGATTGTAATTTTTCGATTTTTGGTAGCAAACTAATCTTCTTGGTCTGAAACATCATTTTGTTGTCATTAAGAATTCGAATATTTGGTTTAAAATTAAAATTTCTTTTAAAAAATCCTTCTTTACCTGTAATAAATATGACTTCTTCCAGAAATTTTAAAATTATTTTCTAGAAGAAAATTTGTATTTTTTGTTAGAAAATTAATTTTTTTCGATTTTTAGTAACAAGCTAATCTTCTTGGACTGAAACATCATTTTTTTGTTTTTAAAAAAATCAAATATTTACTTAAAAATAAATATTTCTTTCAAAAAAATTTCTTTTTTGTTAAAATATTAACAAATTTGTTGAAATTGTTTTACAGAAAATTTGTTTTTTGGCTTAAAAGTTCAATGATCTAGATGAACATTTTATGTTCCTTTTTTAACAAACAAAAAAAACATTATTTAGTTAAAATATCATCTCGTTTAGTTGTAAATTTTAGTATTTTCTTGAAAAATTCACTTTTTTCTTGTTCAAAATTAATTATTTTTTACTGAAAATTAAAAATGTCCATTTTTCTTAAAAATTTATATTTTCTAGAATCTATAGGAATAAAATTTTATTTTTTGTAGGTGTCGGAAAATTGATGATTTTATAAAGAACCTAAGAAATTCAACATCGTCTGAAAAATCATTTTGTTGTTGTTAAAAATTCAACTATTTAGTTTAAAATTAACATTTCTTTCAAAAATTCCTCTTTTTTATCAAAAATTAACATATTTGTTGAAAATTGAACTGTTTTGCAGAAACTTTTTTTTTTCCTTAAAAGTTCAATAATCGGGATGACATTTTTTTTCTTTTTTGACTAAAAGATCAACTACTTGGTTAAAAATTCATCTCTTAGTTGTAAATTTGGCTATTTTGTTGAAAAATTCATTTTTTGACTAAAAATTAAAAGATGTCCATTTTTGTATAAAACGAAAAAAAATTATGTTCATCAAAATAGTTTAATTCTCAACATAATAGTTGAATTTACAAAAGAAAAAATTTAATTTTCATACAAAAAATATGATAGTTAATATTTCTACCGAACAAGATGAATTTTACTACCAAAAAGATTAATTTTCTACCAAAAAAAGATAAATTTTCAACAAAATATATAAATTTTTTAAACCAATAGTTGAATTGTCTTCTAAAAAAAAATCAGGTTTCAAAGTAATAAAAAATAGCCAAGTTTTCAAAAAAATTAAAATTTTTATGTTGCTAATTTCAAGGAATTGGTGCAGTGGGAGCAATGGGAAGAAAATCCAGTAGTTGTAGTTCCAGATAAGCCAATAAATCCAATCCAAGAAAAAATAGAGCAATATCGACAGCAAGCTTCTAAATCTACAGAGCCCTCGGAAGAGGAGAAACAACCCAACTTTTTTGAAGTAAGCAACATTTTATTTTTATGTAAAATTCGAATTCTAGTGAAAGAAGTGTTTTATTTTGATCAGGAACCCTCAAAATTACATAAAGTTTGAGAATTCTACTGAAATTTCCCGGAAACCATAGAAAAAAAATGTTTTTCTTGACCTCAAAATTATTGGTTTTATTGACAAATTTCTTTGATACTTTTCACCCTGGTTTTCGATTTTTTTAGAAGGTTTGTTTCAATCAAAAAATTAATTTCTGCAAAAATTTTATAGATATCTAGTATTTTTATCCGAACAGTTTTAAGTATATAAAGAAAAAAATTTTTTTTTTCGGATATTTCAGTATTTTCAATATTTTTATTTGTTATATTTCCGAATATTCCCGTATAAATTTTTATTTCCTGAATGAAAAATTAAATTCTTAGTTGAAATTCAATTTAATTTTTTTTTTCAAATAGAGGAAATAAAAAGACAAACCTTTATTTTTTATTTTATTTATAATAATATAAAAAATGGTCATATATTACAATAATTTTTTGAATTTTTTAGATAATTATTATTCCTATTCTTATGAATAGGTTAAATAGTGATAATATATTTTATACTAATTTATTACATTTTGAGAATAAATTTATTTTAATTTTATTTTGTGAAATAAGAGTGCGGAAAAATAAACCTTCACAACAAATTTACCAAAATTTTTAATTCTGCTAATTTGAAAATCAATTTTTCAAGTTTTCGGTTTAAAAACTTTTTTTTCATACACTCTTAATTGCAGGATATGACTCCAAGAATTACTCGGCAAACAAAAATTTTAATCCGAGATAAGAAGTCCGATAGTGGCAACAAAAATTCGACCAAGTTTGCTGTAATCACCGATCCAATACCAACGGTATGTTCACGTTATTTATCGATAATTTTTTGTTTAAAACTGCAATTTTATTCTTTTCAAATTTTTAAAATTATTTATATAAATTATAAATAATTTCTATAAATTGTATTTTTTTGTTTAAAAAAATGGCAAAATCATAGTATATTTTATGCTAGTTTATTAAATATTAACAATAAAAGTATTTTTATTTTATTTTGTGAAATGAGAATGTAAAGTCAGGAAATTTTTTCGACTGTGCTTAACTTTCTTTTAAATTGCAAAAGTATTTTTATATTTTTGTATTTAACTACTTTGTTAAAAATTCGTTCTTTTTTTGTTTGAAATTAATTTTTTTTTAATGGAAATTTAAATATTATATTTTTCCTTGAAAATTGATCCTTTTTGTTTTTGGAAATTCAAATATCTGGTGGAAAATTCATGTATTTTGTTAAATATTTGTTCACTTTTGTTAAAAATGAATTATTTTTTTTATAAACGATTCATAATTTTAATTGAAAATTTATTTCCTGGACCGAAAAATAAGATATTTTGTTAAAAATTCGTTTTTTCTTTAGTTAAAAAGTAATGTTCTTTACTAAAAATGTAACTATTCAAGTTGAAATTTTAACTATTTTTTTTTGAATAATTGTGTTTTTTCCCTTGAAAATTAATTTGTGTTATAACTGCAAATTTAACTGTTCAATTTTTGGTTAAAATATTATATTTTTTAGTTGAAAATTTGTTTGTTTTAGTAGAAATTTGTATTTTTAAATTAATTATTCCCGTTGAAAGTTCAAGTATTTGTGATTTTAGTTTTTCTTTTGAAAATTCAAATATTTGGATAAAAATCTATATTTTTCTATTAAAAATAAAAAATTTTATAGTTTAATTTTTATAGTTTAATTTTAATTTTATAATTTTATAGTTTATAATTTTAGTTAAAAATTTAGTTTGTTTGAAAATTAATTTCCTTAACTGAAAATTTAATTTTAATTGAAAATTCACGTATTTTGTTAAAAAGTTGATTTTTGTTTAGAACATTATTTTTTTCTTTGACAATCTTCTTGTTTAAAAATTATTTCCTGTTAAAACTTCAAGTATTCCAGTTGCATATTTATTATTTTTAGTTGAAAATTCATATTTTAGACTGGAAATAAAATTATTTGGTCGAAAGTTAAACTATTTTCTTAAAAATTAATATTTTTCTGTTGAAGATTCATAGTTTTAATTAAAAATTAATTTCTTTCGCATGAAAAATGAGCTCTTTGATTGAAAATTTGTTTTTTCTTTGGATGTTTATTGGTTGAAAAATATTATTTTTTACACTATTAATTATTCCAGTTAAATATTTCATAATTTTTTAAAAATATTTTTCTCGTTGGTTCAACATTCTTTTTTTCACTAAAAATGTAATTATTCAATTTATGGTTGGAAAATTATCTTCTTTAGTGGAAAAATCGTGTTTTTTTAATTAAAGATCTCCAATTTTCGTTAAAAACTTCATCTTTCAGATTTAAAATTTAACTATTCCTGTTAAAAATGTACAATTCATTTAAAAATTTATTACTTTCTTTGAAAATGTAACTATATTTTGAAAAGTTATTTTTTTTTGGTTGAAAGTAATTTTTTTACTTTAAATGTAACTTATTCCAATTGAAAATTCCATAGTTGTAGCTAAAAATATTTAATATTTAATTATTTCAGTTTTGGTTGACAATTTATATTTTTTAGTAAAAATTAATTTTTTTTGTTGAAAATTGAACTATTTCAGTTAAAGATTAATTGTTTTAGTTGAAAATTATTCTTATGTTTGGTTAAAAATTATTTTTTGAACCAAAAAATGTTGCAATTCTAATTTTGGTCGAAAATTTGTCTTCTTTAATTAGAAATTCAAATATTTCGTTAAAAATTCATGTTTCTTGTTGAAAATTCATCACTGATTAAATATCATTTCTGTGACTGAAAATTCGTTTCTTTTTAATTAATAATTAATTTTTTAACTAAATATGTAACTATTCCATTTTTACTTGAAAATTTATATTTTTAGTTAAAAATTAATACATTTAACTGAAAACTCGTTATTTTTTGTTTGTTAATTTAAATTTATAATTGAAAATTTTTATATTTTATTGATTGATTGGGAAAATATTTCAGATTCTTGGTGACTAATAACTCTTTCTATTAAAAAATTAAAATATTTTGTTGATAATTCATCTACTTTATTAAAATTTCATTTATATTGATAAAAAATTAATCTTGTTGGTTGAAAATTACTTTTTCTTATTTAGAATTAATTTTGTTAACTTATCTTTTTTAATTTATTTCTCATACTTGAAAAATTTACTTTTATTTTATTGAAAAATTAAGTTTTTTTTATTGAAAATTTAATTATTCTATTTTCAGCTTAAAATTTATCCGTTTTAGGTGAAAATTCAACAATTTATTGATAATCAGTCTTTTTTTTCAATTAATTTTTGTGTTTAAAAATTTAACTATTTTTTTGAAAATTCTTTCTTTTTTTGGTTCAAAATCCACTTTCACTATTCTATTTTTTGTGGAAAGTTTACCTTTTTGGATAGAAATGTAATCTTTTTCGTTAAAAAAGTTTCTGTTTTGTAGGAAATTTACCTTTTATATTTTTGGTTAGGAATTCATTTTTTGTGTGGAAAATTGATCTTTTTTGTTGAAATTTCGTTTCATTTTTGGTTGAAAATTTAATTTAATAACCGAAAATTTAACTATTTTGTTAGTAGAAACTTTATCATTTTAACTTCATGATGACTAATTCCTCTGTTTGGTTAAAAACTCCTTTAAAAATTCAAATATTTGGTTGAAAATTCATTTGCTTTTTAAAAATTCGTCAATTTTGGTAGAAAGTTGATCTTTTTCTTATTTATAATTAATTTTTTTTAACTTCTTAAACCAATTCTTACCATTAACATAATTAAGTTTCTTACTGAAATTTTAATTATTCTATTTCCAATTTAAAATGTATCTGTTTTAGGTAAAAAAAAGTTGATTTTTTTTGTAGAAAATGATCTTTTTCTTTGGCAATTAATCTTCTTTTTGAAAATTTTTTCCGGTTAAAAATGCAAGTATTCCAGTTAAATATTTATCATTTTAGTTCAAAATTCAATTTAATTATTCCATTTTTTGTGGAAACTTTACGTTTTTGGATAGAAATGTAATCTTTTTCGGTCAGAAATGTTCTATTTTGTAAAAAATTTAACTACTCTATTTTTGGTTAAGAATTCATTTATTTGGTTGAAAAAAATATTTAGTTAAAAATTAGTTGTTTTTTTTTTAAATAGAAAATTCATCTTTCGGGTTGAAAATTCCACTATTTGGACAAAAAATGTTTAATTGAAGATATAACTATTCCATTTTTGCTTGAAAATTTATATTTTAAATTAGAAGTTAATCAATTTCACTGAAAACTCGTTTTTTGTTGTTTAAAATTTACTTTCCTAACTGTAAATTGAATTATTCTAGTTTTGGTTTGTACATTTATTAAAAATGTTAAAAATTAAAAAGTAAAATTTTTTATATTTTCTTGAATAAAATATTTATTTTTGAATACAGAAAAATATTTTGTTAAAATTCGTTTTTTTTTTATTTAACTTTTATTTTTCTAAAATAAAATGTATAACTATAAAGAAGATTTTCAGGAGAAAGTTTTTGCGAATTTGCAAAAACTACGCCTCTCCTTGAGCTGTTACGTAATTTGAATAGGGTCCCTAATATTTTTTCTATTACTTTGACTTCTCATACCTTCTAAATTATTATTAATTATTATTAATAAAGATAGAAAATAGGATTTTTTAAAGCCTAATTCAAGTTCAGTTTCTTCCAAAATATATATATTTTCATTTAAATATATATAAAATATTTTTAAAAAATATATATTTTCGTATACTTTTTGTTATATTTTAGTCTTAAATTATATGTAAGTTAATTTTTAATTTAAGTCAATTTCATTTGCCTCTGGAGGTTACATGTTGTATATGTTTCTTTTGTATATTTACAACTTGTAAAATACTGAATAAATTATTTAATTAAATTTAATAATGAATTAAATAAAAAATTTAATTAATAATTATTAAATTATTATTTTTATTATTATTAAATTAACTTATTACATTATAAATAAATAAATTATTATAAATTAAATTACATTATTATTTTATTCAATTATTAATCAATTAAATTTAATTTAATTAATTAATTTTTAAAAAAATTAAGTATTCTTAATAATAAATAATTAATTAAAACACATTAAAATAATTTAAAATTAAATTAATTAATCTATTAATTATTTAAATTTTATTAAATTAATTAATTATAATTTAATGTAAAATATT
>JAWWLR010223706.1:0-12403 GCA_035041075.1 Acraspis erinacei | reverse complement strand
TCCTTCCTCTGCCTTGTATCATCTATCTAATATCCTGTATCCCCTCTCATCTATTCTGTATTCTCTATCCTCCATTATATATTCTATATCGCATATTATATATTATCTATCCTCTATCCAATATCATCTATCCTCGATCCTGTATCACCTATCGCCTTTCCCCTACCTAAGGGTGTGCCCAAGTTGCAGAGTGGGGAAAAAGTACATTTTTTGGTTCAAAATACGATTCCAGCTGAATCTATGGACCGATTTGGATATTTTTTTAAAAAGCTGATAAAATTTCAAAGAAAGTTGTTAAGCCTGATTTTTAATTTAATTTTTCAATTTTTTTATAAATAAATAAATATGACGAAAAAATGACAATTAGTTCTACTTTACGTTCCCGGTGCTCGTCAATAATAGGAAAATTGTTCTAATCACCGACATTTCATAGTTTTACATTATACAAAAATATTCCATCATAATACAATAACCAACGAAATTTTTAGAAACAAATTATTTATTGAAACTTTGTTTTCCATCATTTTCAATAATTTAACATTTTCTTCAGTTATATTACAAGAAAATTGAATGGGAACAATATTTGAATGGAAAAAATTTCTCTTAAGACTATTGTTGTTAATATTATAAACAAATGCATTATTCAGGCATTTGTCGTCAGAAAAATTCGTTTTTTTCTATGTTAATTTTTTTAAATTAGGAACCTTATGATGATTTCAGAAAATTCATAATTTTATGATGAATTTTATGATTTTATCAAATAAATTTAATAAAAAAATGCACTATTCGAGCACTTATCGGCGGAAAAATTCGTTTTTTTCAATGCCAGTCATTTTAATTGGGAACTTCATGGTAATTTTAGAAATTTTTTTCATTATAATATAGTTGCGATTCAAACTTCTTGCAAAATAACTTACAAAACGTTAAATTATTGAAGATTATAGAAAAAAATTTTCAACAAATAATTTGTTTATAAATCTTTTTGTAAATTTATTGTATCATGATGAAATATCTTTATAGAATGTAAATCTATGAAACGATGGTGATTGATTTTATAGATAATCAATATTATTATTTTAATTATTTTTAAATAAGTGGCATTTAAATGATTTTACGGCCCACTATATTGCTGAAAATTATTTTTTTTTATTCTAGAATATTTTGTAAAATATTTTTTCTGGACTTTACAGTGAATTATAAAAAAACTTATTGTGATTATTTAGTCATTTTTCATTTCAAATTTGTAGTCTAATTTTGAAACTTTCCTCAATTTTACTTTGTCACTTGGCAATGACCCGTATAATCTTTTCTAAAAATATAGATGGAACGAAATTAAAAAAAATCTGACAATCATTGTTATTGAATTAGGCATGAATTGTGAGTTTTTTGGTATTTTTTAAATCGGAATTTTCAAATGGGAAATTTTAATTCTTATGATTTATTTATAAAAAAGAAAATTTAAGTTGTAAATTATTCTTTAATAATAAAGGCAACAATTTTGTTTTATACTTTTAGAAGAAATTAAAAAAAAATCGATTCTAGTAATAACATCTTGACCCAAATTTGTTCGAATAAAAAAAAATTTTGTAGAGGTTCCGTCACTCCCATAAGTGAAAAACTGGGGTTTGCGAGTTTCTGGTGATAATTAGGATATTTTTGGCAGGTTTTTAAATAATAGTTGGATTGAGACCTATAATCAATTAAATTTAACAGAAATAAATATTTAAATAATTTATTATTATTTATAATAATAATTGTTGGGGGATTGTATTGACCCTCAAAATAATGTGTCATAAGTATCGAATAAATCGGATTTAGGGAGTCTGAATAAAATTGACAAAAACTTATTTTTTCTGATGGGAAATATGTTTCTAACTTAATTAATTAATTAAATTAAATTAATTGGAATTATTATGAAGAATTTTATTTTTTTATACAATTTATTTCTAAATGTTTCTAAAAATTCTTGACAAAAGAATAAATTCTAATTGATTCAGGTTTTATTTAAAAAGATTAATCTTAAGCTTGGGATATTTCAAAACATGCTGAAAAGAATCTGGATATTTTAAGACCATTTTTTTTTAATTATTCCAGGATGTAAAAAAATAATTCAAAAACTTTGATTTATTTTAAAAGATATTTCGATGTTTTGAAAAACTAAAAAATGATTGATTATTCGAAAATATTTCTAAAAGTTTTAAACAAAGTGTAGAGTTTTGAAAATTTTGAAATAAACTTTTAAATATTTTAAGGAATTTTTTTCCTATTGTTCCTAAAAAAATGTAATATCCCAGTGGGCACAAGACTTTGAAAATCCCAAGAACGTCCTTAGGACGTTCCTAGGACGGCCTATGTCAGTCCAATAAACGTCTTTAAGACGTCCAATATCTTAAAGATGTCCTAAAGACGTCTTAAAGACATGGACGTTCTTGGGACATCTTTCGGACTGACATTAGAAGTCTTAAGAGCATCTCTAGGATGACCAAAGGACATGTCGTAAAAGACGTCTTAGAAATGTCCCAAAGACGTCTCTAGGACATCCTTAATTTTTTGCCCACTGGGTATGATCTACCTTAGGGCCGTTTTTAAAACCTTTAAATAACGTCTTTTAACGTGTACGTCCAAGGAACGTATCGCGTAGTTCAAATTACGCTCTTAAATTTCGTGCCTACTAGGTCCAGAAAAAATGTTCTAAGTCAGGCCAAAAAACGCCCAATGTTCCAAATACGTGATAAAAACGTTTTTGGTACATTGGATGTTTTTAGAACGTTATTAGGTCCGAATTAGGACGTTGATAGAAAGTTTTAATAACTCACTGTGACATTTATGTCCACTGGATTTGATCTCACTTCCCAGCGGGCAAGAAAATTAAAAATGTTTTTAGAACATCCTAAAGACGTTCTTAGGACGTGAGGTTTCTCAGACGTTTCTAGAAAATCTAAAAAAACGTTATAAGTCAGGCCAAAATCGTTCAAGCAACGTCCAATTTTCCAAAAACGTTCTAAAAACGTTTTTAGAACATTGTATGTTTTTAGAACGTTATTTGGCCTGACTTATGACGTTTTTAGGACGTTCTAAAAACCTCTTTAAATTTCGTGTCCGCTGGGTTTAAAGACTGCCCAGTGGGCACAAAACTTTAAAAATCCGAAGAACGTCCTTAGGACGTTCCTAGGACGTCCTATGTTAGCCCAATAAACGTCTTTAAGACGTCCAATGTCCTAAAGACTGACATTAGACGTCTTAAGAGCATCCCTAGGATGTCCAAGAGACGTGATATGAAAGACGTCTTAGGTATGTCCCACAAACATATCTAGGACATCCTTAATTTTTTTGCCCACTGGGTGTCCTAGCCCAGTCAGGCCAAATAACGTTCTAAAAACGTCCAATGTCCCAAATACGTCCTAAAAACGTCTTTGCAACATTGTACGTCTTTAGAACGTTATTTGGCCTGACTTATGACGTTTTTAGAACGTTCTAATAACGTTTGTGGACATTTGTGCCTACTGGGAAATGTTTAAATAACGTATTTTGTCTTTTATGTCCAAGAAACGTATTTAGGACGTTCCAATTACTTTCTTAAATATCGTGCCCACTGGGTCCAAAAAACGTTCTAATTAAGGCAAAAAAACATCAAATGTTCCAAATACGTCTTGAAAACGTCTTTCGTACATTTTATGTTTTTACAACGTTATTTGGCCTGACTTAGAACGTTTATAGAACGTTCTAAAAACGTCCTAAGTTATGCCAAAAAACGTTCTAAAAACATGCAATATTCCAAAGACGTTCTTCCCACTGGGCACAAAACGATGAAAATCCCAAGAACGTCCTTGGGACGTTCCTAGGAGGTCCTATGTCAGTCCAAAAAACGTCTCTAAGACGTCCAATGTCCTAAAGATGTCCTAAAGACGTTCTAAAAACATGGACGTTCTTGGGACATCTTTCGGACTGACATTAGACGTCTTAAGAGCATCCCTAGGATGTCCAAACTACATGTTAGAAAATACGTCTTAGGGATGTCCCAAATCTTTCACATTTTTTTTAACTATTTGTGAAATGAATGAAATCTTTGTGAAAGCATTTCGAAGTATTTGAAAAATGGGATATATCTTTCCGAAAACTTTTGAAAATCATTGAAGCCTTATAGAACTCTTTTAAATCTATCCGAAATCTTTGTGACATTTTGTTAATCTTTGGGAAATCTTTCGAAAGTCTTCCTAAAATCTTCGCAAAATCTTTCTTAAATCTTTAATAAATATTTTTAATATTTCTGAAATATTTGGTAATATATGTGAAATTATTGAAATCTTTATCAAATCTTTGGGAAATGATTGATGTCTTTGTAAAATCTTTTTACTGTATGTTAAATATTTGTGAAATATATAAAACCTTTTACATCTTTTGGAAATCATTGAAATTTTTCTGAAATATTTGGAATCATTTCCCAGCGGGCACAAAAATTAAGCATGTTCTAGTGACGTCTTTGGGATATCCCTAAAACGTCTTTTTATACCATGTCTTTTGGTCATTCTAGGGATACTCTTAAGACATCCCAGTGGGCACAAAACTATGAAAATCCCAAGAACGTCCTTGGGATGTCCCTAGAACGTCCTATGTCAGCCCAATCAACGTCTCTAAGACGTCTCATGTCCTAAAGGTGACCTAAAGACGTCTTAAAGACATGGACGTTCTTAGGACATCCTTCGGACATTGGATGTCTTATAGACGTTTATTAGACTGACATAAGACGTCCTATGTTCATCCTAAGGACGTTCTTGAGATTTTCAAAGTTTTGTGCCCACTGGGTTCTGAATAAATCTTTAAAATTTGGAAGTATTTTTGATGTTATAGAAATCCCAGTGGGCACAAAACTATGCAAATCCAAAGGACGTCCTCAGAACGATCCTAGGACGCCTTACGTCAGTCGCATCAACGTCTGTAAGACGTCCAATGTCCTAAAGATGACATAAAGACGTCTTAAAGACACGGACGTTCTCAGAACATCATTCGTACTGACATTAGATGTTTTAAGAGCATCCCTAAGATGTCTAGAAGACATTTGATAAAAGACCTCTTAGGGATGTCCCAAATACGTCTCTAGGACATCCTTAATTTCTTTTCCCACTGGGAAGTTTAGAACATTAGAAGTTTTAGAGACGGTGATTGTGCCGACATTGGACGTCCTAGGAACGACCCAACAGCTTTCTTCGAATTCTTATGGTTTTGTGCCCACTGGGAATTTTACCTCGTGAGGAAAAAAAATAACCGCTACCATGCTCACTTTGAATGAGAGTTAGCTGTTTCTATATGAAGGATTAACGTCAAAAGGAAGAGGTCACGAATTAGTGTGGAAATAGTCTGACTTTATTAACCTTAATGCACATTAAATTGAACTTCCGGCAAGATCGAGTTAAGTTGGAGCCATTTACTTTGTTGTCTCCCAGGTTTGTATTTTACTGTCACCTCAAAAAATTTTAAGTTTATAGAGTTAATAATGCGGGACAAGTTAGTTTGACCCACATGTAATCACTGCCACTCGTTAATACATACATAACGCAATATTATCAGAAAAAAAGTTTACTTTTTATTACACTTAGAAAAAGTCGCGCATATAATTGCACTTGTTAACATACAAAATTAACGAATCTGAGAAGTAAAGAAATCACTTTTATGACAAAACATTATTTAGCTCGAATCAAGCCTGCGGGTAGGAAAATAATGATTTTAACCATTGTGTACACTTTACGGTCTAATTAAGAAGAAAGGCAAGAGTAATTTATTTAATGATTTTAATAAGGTTTTTGCAATTTAACATTAAAAATCCAGAATTCGCAAAAAGTATGGTAACGAAATTGGTTAGTTGTACGCCGAACAATCAAATTCTCTTTCTTTATTATTAATAATTGCATTATTTAAATTTCGCGGGAAAATTTATTGCTTCAAATTGGAAAGGGCGCTTAATGTAAAATGAAAGTGAATGAAGTAAATTCTTCACGGAATTAAACAAACCTTACACCTAAAAAATTATTGATATTAATGCAAAAAAAATTTGTTTCTAAATACATTTGGAAAACTTTTTTATTGAGTTTTCAAAAAATAAAAAATTTTGAACAGAAGAAATGAATTTTTAACTAAAATGATGAATCTTCAGCTAAAAATATTACTTTCTAAGCAAAAAATTAGTGGAACTTTATACCCAAAAACATAATTTTCTGCAAAAAAAACTCATATTCAACCAAGCATATGAATTTTCATCTAAAAAGATCAATTCCCAGTGGGTAAAAAACTGAAAGATGTCCTAGAGACGTCTTTGGGACATCCTAAGATGTCTTTTATAACATGTCTCTTGCACATCCTAGGAATGCTTTTAAAACGTCTAATGTCAGTCCGAAAGATGTCCCAAGAAAGCCCATATCTTTAAGACGTCTTTAGGACATCTTTAGGACATTGGACGTCCCAAAGACGTTCTTGGGATTTTCATAGTTTTGTGTCCACTGGGTTTACAACCAAAATTAATTCAGTTAAAATTTTAGAAAAATAAATATTCAACAAAACAAAAAAAATAGAAGAATTAAATTTTTAGTTAAAACAATCAATTTTCAACAACAAAAAATGAATTCTGAACAATTAAATGAAATTTTAAACCTAAAAGTTACATTTTCTAACACAAACGACACATTTTGAATAAAGTATAATTTTTTAACTAAAAAATATTACTTGATTGACAAGAAAGAAACTAGAATAGTTCTATTTGCAGTTATGAAATTAAATTTTTAACAAAACACAAAAAGAATTTTCAGCAAAATTAATTAATTTTCAACTGAAAATATAAATTTTTCAGCACAAATGGAATAGTTACATTTTCAGATTAAAAAAATTAATTTTTAACTAAAAAGAAACGAATTTTCACCTAAATAAATTAACTTTAAATCACGTTGATGAATCTTCCGCAGAAATGTAATTTTTTTATGAAAATTCCAATTTTTTATTAAAATTTTATCTTTTTTTTTAGGTGTCCAACTATTTTGTTTGAAAGATTGGGTGGAATCAGTTTGCTAAATATTCTTTTTTTTAAGATTTATATTTTTAGATGAAAATTCATATCTTTAATTGAAACTTTAAATGCTTAGTAAAAAGGTATATTTTTAGGATTGATCTTTTTAAGTTGAATATTCTCCTTTTTTGGTAAATAAATAATTTCCTGGGTCTGAAATTTCATATTTGTTGGGTGAAAATTCATCAGTTTCGTTGCAAATTAATTTTTTTCAAATCATATTTTTAGTTAGAAAATTCAATTTTTGTAGAAAAAATTATTCTTTTGGCTTGAAGGTTCAACAATTTCAATAAACTTTTTTTTATTTCTTGAGCGAAAAATTTTGTATTTGTTTAAAGTTCGTTGTTTTGGTTTTAAATTTCTTTTTTTTAAACAAATTACATCTTTTTCTTTGAAATATAAACGATGATACTTTTTTGTTGGGATTTTATCTTTTCAGTTTGAAAATGCAAGTATTTTTTGAAAAGTCATCTTTTATAGTAGAAAATACTTTTTTTGTTTAAAATAAATTAGTCAATTTCAAAATTTGACATATTTGTAGAAATAATTTTTGTATTCCGTTTATAAAAGATCCTATATTAAAAGAATGACAAGATTAAAATAACAGTATTTTAATGTAAATAATCAAGGAAAATGAAAATTATTTATTCAATTTTCTATAAAAACTTAATTTTTAATAAAGCCAATGTAAATTTTCAACGAAATAGTAAACTTTTCAACTAAGCCGATTAAATTTCTATAAAACAGATCAATTTTCAACAAAAAATGAAACAATTACATTTTAAGTTAAAAAATTAATTCTGAATAAGTAAAAACTAATGTTCAACCAATAAGATGAATTTTCAACACAATGGTTGATTTTTTAACCAAATAATATTTGAATGTTTAACTTCAGAAGATAAATTTTGAACCAAAAATGTACGAGTTGAATTTTCAGTTAAAACCATACAAGTATTCCTAACGGCAGAAAACTATGAAAATCCCAAGAACGTCCTTGGGACGTTCCTAGAGCGTCCTTTGTCAGTCTAATCAACGTCTCTAAGACGCCCAATATCCTAAAGACGTCCTAAAGACGTCTTGAAGACATGGACGTTATGCGGACATCTGTCGGAATGAAATTAGACGTCTTAAAAGCATCCCTAGGATCTCCAAAATAAATGTTATAAAAGACGTCTCAGGGATGTCCCAAAGACGTCTCTAAGACATCCTTAATTCCTTTGCTCACTGGACTACTTTAGCAGAAATTACATCTTTCTTGCATAAAAATGCAACTGTTTGGTTGAGAATTCAAAAAAGAACTGCAATATTTTGTGGATGAAAATTCAACTATTTAAAAAAAAATTTTGGTTTTTATCTTATTAAAAATCAATGTGTTTAAAGAAAAATGTCATCTTTTTGGATAAAAATGCAACTGTTTGGTTGTACATTAAACTAATATACTATTTTCTTGAAAAATTTAACTTTTTCGTATGAAATTTACTTTTTGTTTAAAATTTATATTTTGTTGTTGAAAAATAAAATGAAATATTTTCTGGATGAAAGTTCCAGTTTTAAAAGATGCAATTATTTTTTAGAGAATTCAGCTATTCTATTAAAAATGAATCCTTTTTTGGTTGAAAAAAATTCCTCTTTTTGGATTGAAAATTTAATTTTTTTCGTAGCTACTTATTTTTCTGTTAAACATTTTAACTTTTGATGTTGCAGTCAACTGGAATCGTTTTTGGATGAAATCTTAACTTTTTTGTAATTAAACATTCTTTTGCTTTAAGAATAGTATTTTGTAGAGAATTTAACAATTTCGTTAAAAAGTTATTCTTTTTCGTTAAACATTCGTCGTTTTGATTAAAATCTCAATTTTTTCCTGGAAAATTATTTCTTGTTTAAAAACTCATATTTTGATTGTGAAGACTCGACTAAAATCTTTTTCAACAGAAAATTCAACTATTTTTTTGAAAAAGTACCTTTTGAGTTAAAATTTTATCTGTTTTCGAAGAAATTTCTTTTTTTTAATGAAAATGCAACTTGTTGGTTAAAAATCATTCTTCTTCGCTTGAGTATTCTACTAATTTTCTAAAAAAAATTGGTTGCACCACTTCGTTAAGAAATTACTTTTTTTGTTAAATATTTATATTTTTAGTTAAAAATTCATCGCTTTGTTTGAAAGATCAATTATTTTGATGGAAAATAATTTTTTTAATTGAAAATTCAACTGCTTGGGTAAAAGTTAAACTGCGCTTTTAATATTTATATTTTTTATTTGAAAATTCGCCGTTTTTGGTAAAAAAGAATTTAGTTTAAATTTTCATTTTTGTTGGATAAATATGCATCAGTTTTTTGAGTGAAATATCTTTATTTGTTGTAAAGTCGTCTTTCTTGTTTTAGAAATTTTGTCTTTGTATAACCAAATCTTTTTGTAGATGAAATATTTGGTTGAATCGAATCTTCATGTATATCCAAAAAAGAAACAGTTCTTCAGGTTTAAAAAATATTTTTTTATTGTAGAATTATAAAATGTTAACCAACTGACGAGTCATTTAACTGAATAATAAGCGCATGATTGTTGATCTACTTACTATTTTTAAGTACAACTAACCTCGAAGTAAGTCGAATAGTAGCTAAGTATTTTGCCCGCAGGTGACAATTACGCTGCAGATAAGTACCTCTATTATTCCATTTTCCAATTATTATTATATTTTCTAGCAATTATTCTCCGCGTTCAAGAAATCAGGTTGAACGTCTGATTTTTTCATGAGGTTTCTTAAAGGCAGTGTGCGTCAGTATTAAAATTATTTACTATCTGTAAAAATTAGTCAAATAAAAATGGAAAAAGTCGTTCAAACCTCCTCTGCACTCACCTTTCCCTGCTACATTTCTCGGTTATTACTTTCCCTGCCCAACTCGTCCGCAATCATTGCCCCTACTTTCCTTCACTTCCCCTACTTCCAATCCTTAATTTGCCCTCACTTTCTCTACTTACACCCACGTCATTTCTCCTTAATTCCTCCAATTCCGCTCCACTCAGTTCCAAAACCTTCCAATACTTCTCCTCGCGACCCCTACTTCTCCTCCCCCCACTTCAAACTAACTTCCACTTTCTTACATTTCTACAGCTAACACTCACCTTTTCCTGCTACATTTAATGGTTCCCAGTGGACAAAGAAATTAAGGATGTCCGAGAGACGTCCTTGAGACAACCCTAAGACGTCTTTTATAACATGTCGTTTGGACATCCCAGGGATGCTCTTAAGACGTCTAATGTCAGTCTGAAAGATGTCCCAAGGACGTCCTTCGGATTTTCATAGTTTGGTGCCCACTTGGTTAATACTTTTCCTGCCCTACTCGTTCGCAATCATTGCCCCTATTTCCTTTCATTTTCCCTACTTCCAATCTTTAATTTCCTCTCACTTTCTCTACCTACACGTACCTCCTTCCTCCTCAATTCTCCACTTTATATTCTCTCCTCTACCCAGTGGGCACAAAACTATGAAAATCTCAAGAACGTCCTTAGGACGTACATAGGACGTCCTATGTCAGTCCAATCAACGTCTTTAAGACGTCCAATGTCCTAAATATGTCCTAAAGACGTCTTAAAGACATGGACGTTCTTTGGACATATTTTGGACTGACATTAGACGTCTTAAAAGCATCCCTAGAATGTCCAAAAGACATGTTACAAAAGACGTCTTAGGGATGTCTCAAGGACGTCTTTAGGACATCCTTAATTTTTTTGCCCAATGGGTAGTTTCCTTCCTCTACTTTCTCTCCACTTACTTCCAACACCTTCCAATACTTCGCCCTTTACTTATTTCCATTCACTTTCCCTACTTCCTCTTTCCTCACTTGTACCAACTGCCTATACTTCCCGAGCCATCATTCCCCCTGCTTTGTTCAGATCATTTACCCTCATCAAACATATTGTAATTTCCCCGGGTTTCAGAAATCAGGTTGGATTGTTTGACTTTGTTATGAGGTTTCCTAATTGAAAAAATTAGTCGAAGGAAAATTGATGAAGTCGTTCAAACCTCCCCTGCCTTTCTTCCATATTCCTACTGCTCCTACTTTCCCCCTATAACCCTCCTTCTCCTCCCTGACTTCAACCTCACTTCCGCCTCCCCACACTTCTGCAGCTAACACTCACCTATTCGTGCTACCTTTAACAGTTAGAACTTTTTTCCTGTCCTACTCGCCCGCAATCATTGCCCCTACTTCCCTTCACTCCCACTACTTGTTTTCCTTAATTACCCCTAATTCCTCTACCTTACCTCACCTCCTTATCCTTATCTAATTTCTCTTCCATCACTTCCTATAACTTCCAATACTTTTCCAATACTTCGCCCTACACTCATTTCCCCTCACTTTACCTAATTAATCTTTCCTCACCATTTCCCCTACATCTGCTCAGCTCATTTATCACTTATTTCATCTACTTACCCTACTTTTATAACTTTCCAGTGGGCACAAAACTATGAAAATCGCAAGGACGTCCTATGTCAGTCCAATCAACGTCTCTAATACATCCAATGTCCTAAAGATGACCTGAATACGTTTTAAAGACATGCACGTTCTCGAGACATCTTTCGTACTGACATTATACGTCTTAAGAGCATCCCTAGGATGTCGAAAAGACATGTTATAAAAGATGTCTTAGGTATGTCCCAAAAACGGCTGTAAGACATCCTTAATTTTTTTGCCCACTAGGTTGTTTCTTAGAAGAATTGATGTGGAGCCATCCATAAGCTACATTACCAATTTTTGACTATATTAACCCCCACCCCTTTCTCTCCAACCCAAAAATTAAATTAAAACTTTTATATTATCGAATAAATGATTGAAAATACTTTATCAATGTCTTATGTTATTGCTTTTTACTGTTAGTCAGTATTTTCCCAATGGGGGGAAAAATTAAGGATGTCCTAGAGACGTATTTGGGACATCCCTAAGAGTTATTTTATAACATGTATTTAGGACATGCTAGGTATGCTCTTAAGACGTCTAATGTCAGTACGAAATATGTCCGGAGAACGCCGTATGTCTTCAAGACCTCTTTAGGACATCTTTAGGGCATTGTGCATCTTATAGACGTTGATTGGACTGGCATAGGACGTCCTAGGAAAGTCCCAAGGACGTTTTTGGGAGTTTAATAGTTTTATGCCCACTGGGTAGAGACGTTTTTGGGACATCCGTAAGACATATTTTATAACATGTCTTTTAGACATCCTAGGGATACTCTTAAGACGTCTAATGTCAGTCCGAAGGATGTGCCAAGAACGGCCATGTCTTTAGGATGTCTTTAAGACGTCTTTAGGACATTGGACGTCTTAGAGACGTTGATTGGACTGACATAGGACGTCC
>JAWWLR010223701.1:0-12406 GCA_035041075.1 Acraspis erinacei | reverse complement strand
GGAGTTTAAATATTTGGGATACATTTTGTAGAAGAATGGAGATCATAGAGCTCTTATTAGAGAAAAGATAAAAAAAAAACAGGTGTAATGAAGCAGATATGGGGAATAGGAAAAAGAAGGGTACACAAAAATTGGAGAAGCAGAATGTGGTTACTTGACACGCTAGTATGGCCGGTATTAAGTTATGGGGCAGAGATATGGGGATGGAAGGAAAGGAAAGACATTGTGACTTTACAAGAAAGGTAGATAAGTTTGTCATTAGGGCTAGATTGGAAGAGTCCAGGATATATGGAGAGGGAAGAAGCGCAAAGGGATTAATTAAGTATTACAGAGGGCAAGAGGTCATGGAAATTTGAGATAAAGCTTAGAGAGGGAATCGGAGGGAAGTTGGAGAGAATGTTTTCGATGGAGATTGAAGACAGGCGAGGGAGGGCGATAGAATTAACGATATGGGAAGAAGAAAGGGAGTTCTAGAAGGCTAGAGATAAAAGACGAGACTGGAGTAAACTATGAAGAATTGCGAAAAAGGGTAGGGAAAGACAATTAATAGAAATATTGTGGATGATTGAGGAGTCAAGGTACAATAAATAGTATAAGATGATAAAAAAGGAAGGTTTGCCAAAGTGTTTAGAAAAGGGATGGGGAGAGAGAAGGCGGACCAGAATAGCAATATTTAGATTGAGAAGCGAGGTAAGAAAGGGGATGAATTGGGAAAAGGAAGATAACAGAAAGTGTAGAATATGTGAATGGGAGGAGGATACATGGGAGCACGTATGGGAAGAATGCAGCAGAGGAATGGAAGATAAAGGAAGCTGGCAAGAGAATATGGTTAAGATTCTAGGGGAGGATGTATCAAGAGAAAAGTGGATGAAGGAGTCGGAAGGTGCTAGGGGAGCGAATGAGAGTTAATGAAATAATGCATGTGGAAAAAATTGCAAATTGGAGGACAAAAAAATGAACGAATAAGTAAAAGGAAGTCGCTTAGATTAGAAGCGTAAGGATTGTAAGTAATGGATATGTTTTCCAAGGATTTCACAAGGATTCCAATAATTTTAGCAATATTATCAAGTATTTCAAAATATTTTAAATATTTATGAAAGATTAACAGAGATTTAAAAAAACTTTCGGTAATATTTCAGTGATATCTCAGAGATTCCACAAAGATTAAAAATATTTCCAGACATTTTAGATAGATTTCAAAGATTGCACAAAAGTTTCAATAATTTCATAAATATTACCAAGTATTTCAAAAATATTTCAAATATTTCTTAAATATTACTAAAGATTTCACAAAGATTAAAAATATTTCCAAAGATTTTAGATAGATTTTCCAACGATTTCGCAAAGATTTCAATAATTTTAGAAATATTATCAAGTATCTGAAAAATATTTCAAATATTTAGTGAAGATTACCAAAGATTTCACAAAGATTTCAATGATTTCTATAAGATTCCCAAAAGATTAAAAAAATACCGATTGATTTCAAAGATTCTACAATGATTTCAATGCTTTCCTAAAGGTCTCGTAAGAATTTGAGAGATTTGTCAAATATTTTGAAAACATTTCACAAAGATTTAAATAATTCCCCAAAGGTCCCACAGACTTTCCCGAACATTTGACGAAGATTTCAACAATCTTTCCAGTATTTCGCAAAGGTTTGGGAAAAATTTAAAAGATTTCACAAATTATTTAATAATTTTAATAATTTTTAAACTATTACTATATATTTTTAATACTTTTAAAAGATTGGCAATGCGATGAGAAAGATTTCACAAAAATTTCAATAATTTTACAAAATTTAGAAAAATTTGAAGACGCGTACTTAAAATATTTTTTTAAAACTGGTCAAAAACTGGTCAACTGAAAAATTATACTAGGGAAAATTCGGAGAATTCTAAAAAAATATCTTCTTTCTAGAAGGAGAAAGTTATGACTTCCAAGAACCGCGAATTTTCTCAAAAACTAGGTTAGATACTCTGGAAACTGTTAATTTTACAGAAAAATATTTTGAATCCTAATTATTTTTTTATTTTATTTATTACGATTAAAAATTTAGTTATGACAATCAAAAAATGGTATTGCTAAAGATTATAATAGTTTAAAATACGTATATTTGTAACTTCTTATACATAATGATATAAAACAACTTTCCTACGTATGGTGAAGTGGTATCAAGTATTCATTTTTTTTTGCCAATAATCGATAATGAATTCAGTTTTTGTAGAATTGATAAGCATAAATTTATTAATTAATATTAGGAGAAGAACTGCCCTGTCCATTTTTTTCTAAGAAAAACATATACAGTCCACCTTCTCAATAGTGCCGCGATCGGACTTGTAGGGGAATAACTTTTCTCGGAATGGAGTTCCCCGCCACTGTCATACTCTCAACCGCGCACGAATTTCGGAAGCTCTTTCTCAGTAGTGCCGCGCTGGTTAGGATTAACGGCACGATTGAGGGCGGGATTATTGAGAAGATAGACTGTACATCTCACTCAAAGAAACATTATCCAAATATAATTTCTGTAATTTCAAGTAGAAGAAGCACGTCATTAATTAAAATTACGCAAATTTCTACATAAAATTGTAGTTAAAAAGTTGAGGAAATAATTTTTCAAATATTTATTCGAGTTGTAACCGTTCCACATGGAAAAATCCTGCAATTGGACGTTTAGAACCTACTGGAATTTGATTTATTTCTTGTGTGGTCATTCTGGTAACCTTGCCTTCCATGTTTATTTTCGCGCGTCTCATCCCTATACCAGTACAAGAATACAGTCCAGCAAGAGTAGTCTGACTCTCCAATATTGCAAAGACCTCGCCATCAGATGTTGATAAAACGATTTGTTCTTGTGTTGGAATAGGCTCGAAGGTATTATTTAATAATCGCACTTTTAGTCCTGTATTGATAGGAAAAGTGTATCTTCGAAGTCGGAATACCCGAGGTGGATTCGTCATGGAACAAATCCGAATAAAATCAAGGTGTTCTAGACCATATCCACTTTTATCAGAAGAAGGAAGCCTGGTAGGTGGAACCATGCACCTGGCAGGAGGAGAAGCCCTGGAAGAAGAACTGTCTAGAAAAGAAGGTCTGGCAGGATGAGAAGACCTTGAAGAAGAACTGTATAGAAAAGAAGGTCTGGCAGGATGAAACTCGGGCTGATGGAATCTGGCAGGAGAAGGCCTGGCAAGAGGAGACCTGGACCGTAACCCTTCAGGAGAATTATGTCTTTTAGCAGAATCTGAAGTTCCTGTTCGAGTGACACCAGGAAAAGAAGCTCCATCACGTAAATCATCAAGCTGTGAACTTGAATCTGCAACAAGAAACAGAGGTTTATATTTTTCCAAAGTATGTGAAGCAAGAGAGAAGGTCGATTTTAGAAAAGGAGCTGGCACCAAATGTATAGAAAATGTCTTTTTGTCAAGGTGTCATCTCGGCAGAACCAAAAAAAGAAATTTCTCAACTTCAGAGAGCGTTGTTGTTCCCAATACTATTCAGACGGGGTTATTAAGCTTGCATGTTTCGGTACCCTAGTAATCAACCTTAAAAAAATATCGGTACCCCCCCCCCCCCCTCCACTCTTACTGTATGTAATTTTTAGTTTCTAGAAATTTTTTTCTACTGATTGATAGTAAAATTATGCAGGGTGTCCGCGAACTTCATTTTCAAAATTTCCTGACTTTCTTGACTAATTTTTCATTTTCGTTCATCATTAACATTCAAATATTGTTATTTTAATCCTTGTATACTTTTAACATAGACTTTTTATAAACGGAATTAAATATTTATTTCAAATACACATTTTTAAATTATTAATTTATTTAAAAAAGAGTATTTTCCACTATAAAAGACGGCTTTCCAAAAAATAGTTGAATTTTCAAACTGAAAATGTAAATTCCCAACAAAAAATTATGATAATTTATATTTTAATCAAAAAGATGAAATTTATTTTAAAAAAAGAATTTTAACTCAAAAGCTAATTTATTTTAAACAAGAAACTCTCTTTTCTGGAATAAAAACTGGTTGTTAGCAAAATGCTATAATTTAAAAACAAAGTAATTTTTTTTTACATCATAGTTGAATTTTCAACCTAAAAAGAAAGAGTCCCAACAAAAAATTGTCATAGTAAAGTGTTATACTCAAGGAAGAAATAAAAGTTGATTGAGTTTTCGACGAAAAAATCTAACTTTTCAGCACAAAATTAATTTTTCGCGAAACTGATGCACATAACATTTTTCTCAAAACAGATACATTTTTTCTGAATTTTTTGGAGTAGTTAAATTTTCATTCAAAACAGATTCCAGATAAAAAACAACCAATTTTCTTTTTAAACTTGAATTTTCAACCAAATAGTTGCATTTTTATCCATGAAAGATGAAATTTCTCTTAAAAGAGATTAATTTTTAATCCAAAATAAGAAAATTCCAAAAAATAGAGGAATTTTCATCCAGGCAGGATATTAGTTCTCTTTTTAACCCAACATATTAAATTTGAACAAAAGAAAATTAATGTTAAAAAAAGCAGCAGAATTTCCAACAAAAAAAAATTACATTTTATCAAAAGATTTGAATTTTCTCAGGAACAGTTGCATTTTAATTAAGAAAAATGAAAATTCTACTAAAACAGGTGAATTTTAAATAAAAATGACCAATTTAAACAAAAAATTTCATATTTTATCCATAAAGATTTTAATGGACTTTCCAACACAAAAATACGAATTTTAAACAATAAGTAAATTTTCAAGGAAACAGTAGAATTTAAACCAAGTATTTACTTATTTATTCAAATGAAAAATAGTTCTTAATATTCAGCGGAAATTGTTAAATGGTTCTTTTGTAATAAATTTAAAGAGAAAGTTGAAAAAAGATTAAATTTCGCCATCTTAGGTAATTTTAGAAAAATCTGAGTAAGCTTAAGAGACATTTAGAAGTTTTAAAGTATTTCCAAAAATATCTAAAAAAAAAATTATGAATTCTTGTATTGCAAATTTGTTTGTCTCTAAATATTTTAAGACAAATTCAAAAAGTTATAAAAGGCATTTAGAAGGTTTACAAGTCTTAAGGAGATTACAAAAAGTGTTAATTTGAAAATTACAAAAATTTTGAGAAAAATGTAGATTTTTTACAGTTTTGTAAAAAAGAAGCTTTTTATGAATTTGGAAAGGTTTAAAAACAATTTTCTCGAGATGGTTAGGAATATTTAGAGTTATTTTCTGGAAGATTTTACAATTTATTTTTATTTTTCGGAAATAAAAAAAATTGTATTTTAAAAACTTTTCAGTTAAAAAAAAAAAGAAAAATGATGACAGGTTTCGAAATATTTGAAAGTATTTTTTTCATTAAACTCCTTGGTGATTTTAAGATCTTTAAGGAATTTTGAAAGATTTAATAAAATTTGAAACATTTTATGTAATTTCAAAAGATTACAAAAAATTGTATTCCAGAATTTTAATGAGCTTTCAAAGTATTTAAAACATTTGAGGGTATTGTAAAAGTTTCATAAGGCTGTCTGATAAGATTGAAAAAATTTTTTTTTTTGCATCACAAACATTAAATTGAAAATACCAAATTTGAAGAATTTATGGACAGAAAAAGTTTTTTATTTGAATTAATAAAATTTAATAAATAATTTCTTATCTTGTTAACAAGGAATTATTGCTATGTAATTTTAATTATATTCCACAAGAAAAAATATTATTTTATAAATTCATTAGCCGAGAAAATTGGTCTCTAAATTGTTAATAAAAATAAAAATAGTGGATCGTTATTGAAATATTAAAAAAAGTTGAAAATTTTGTTCTTAAAAGTTGATCATACAAAAAAAAATGTTGAAATTCTGAAAGATAGGCAGATAATGCATTTCTTAATTTTTTTTTGGTTAAACAATTAGCAATTATTATCGGTATTTAAATTATAGATAAATAATAATATAAAAATTTGCTTAAACTATGATTGCTTAAAAAAACAAATTGTTTACGGTAATTAAAATATTCTACGAAATATAGAAGTTAATTATTTACAGATGATTGCATCGAAAAAATAAAGTTTCACCTCCAAAATTATCCGAATAGGGCATTTGTTAATTAAGATATTTTAAACAATTATTAAACTTTATTTATTCATTAACTTTTATTAGTTCAAATAGAAAACTCTTTTTGTTCATAAACTGTTAAAATTTAGTGCGAATCAATTGACGAATCGCCGTTAATCCCCACGAAATCATTTTCAGTCTCTAATTTGTTTATAACAAATTAAATAAATTGTTTAACATTTGCATTGATTTAGGATAACTGCTTTCAGTTTTCTGGATATTTTTAATTGAATCAAAGCACTTTTTTAAACCCGCTATACTTCAATTTAAAAAGATTTTATTTTTAACTTTGTTATTAAACAAATAAAAAATTGACAACAATATAAAATTCCGCCATATTATTTCGATTTGAAATTTTGTGGAAGAGTTTTCATCCTAAAAAACAATTTTCAAGTTTCTTAGATGTACCCTACCTTTTGACATTTAATCGGTTATCAGTTTATTAATTATTCAATTATTTAATTAGGTTCTTCATCACTTATGTACATTATTATGTAATTAATTTGTTTACATATTCTTTTATTATCAACAATTAACAATAATTGTTTCCTCTGCGATGATTAATTTCTTAATTTTGGCACTCTCAACATAAAATAATGCAACCTTATAAATTTAATCCCTTTAATAACATTTTTTTATAAATAATAAATAAACAATGTAAAACCAGCTAATTTGTTGTTTTGTTGTCATTTAGTTTCAACAATATATATTCTGGAAGTGATTTTTACAAAGAAAATGCATTAAATATGTATGCAATTTATAGAGTGAAGCGTATTATTTAAACAATTTTTACACATTCGATAATTTCTAAACAAAAAAGGAAACAAACAGTGTAAAAAAACTTTTGTTGTTATGAATTGCTCAAAATAGTAAAAAACATAATAATTTTTTTAGGATTCATAACTCTTGACCTAAGAAGTCAAGAAGATTGTTTTTTGCTGAGATTTTCTAACAATTACAACTTTTACAACTTTTTATTACTTACAACTTTTTATTTTGTACCACTTATAAAGCTTTACCAGGAAACGAAGTATTTTAAAAAGAACTGGACACGATTAACAGTGGATTTCTTAACGGATTTTGATTTTTCTTTATTAGAATTGACCTAAGGCATCCGGGTATCTCATTTATCGATGCAATTTTTATTTGGACCTAAACAAAATTTGTTATTTAACAACAAACTCACCATTTTTTGTTGCTAAACTTTTCCACGATACAAGTTCTTCTAAGACTTTGAAATTCATTTTAAAAAGTGATAAATCAATGTAAAAATTCACTACAAATAATTTATTAGTGGGTTAAAGTAACAAAAATGTTTTAATAATGTTATAAACAAATTATTTAAGGAAAGTCATTTTTTCGTTATTTGCTTGCTTTTTTTCCGGAATCAATTTAAAATGTTTTCTCTAAGACTTCTGGCTATTTTAGTTTTCATAGTCATAAAATGGTCAAAATGTGCACTTGTTTATAAAAATTGCTTACGTAATTAACATTTTTTGGTAACTATGAAAAACATGATAGCAAGGAGTCTTAGGCTTAAGTAGATTCCGAGTCTTAAGTAGATTCCGCAAAAAAAGCAAGGCTGTTCATCAAAAAATGGGCAAAATGTTCATTTTTTTATAAAAATTGTTTAAATAATTAACAGTTTTTGTTCACTATGAAAAATATGATAGCGGAGAGTCTTAGGCAAAATATTCCAAGTTGTTTCTGGAAAAAATTAAGCCTTTTCGTCATAAAAGGGTCCAAATATGCATTTGTTTATAAAAGTTGTCTACGTAATTAACATTTTGTGGTCACTATAAAAAACATGACAGCCAGGAGTCTTAGGCTAAACAATTTAAGTAGATTCCGGAAAAAAATAAAGTCTTTTAATAAAAAATAGGCAAAACGTGCATTTCTTTATAAAAATTGTTTAAATAATTTACATTTTTTCTTCACTATGAAAAATAAGATAGCCAAGAGTCTCAGGCAAAACATTTCAATTTGTTTCCGGAAAAGAAATTAAGCCTTTTCGTCAAAAAATGGTCAAAATGTGCATTTGTTTAAAAAAATTGTTTAAATAATTAACATTTTTTTATCTCTATGAAATATATGATAGCAAATAGTCGTAGGAAAAACATTTTTTAGTTTATTTCGCAACAAAAATCAAGCCTTTTCATCAAAAAATGGTCAAAATGTGCATTTGATTATAGAAATTGTTTAAATAATTAACATTCTTTATGCCTATGAAAAATATGATAGCAAATAGTCGTAGGAAAAACATTTTTTAGTTTATTTCGAAACAAAAATCAATCCTTTTCGTCATAAAATGGTCAAAATGTGCATTTGTTTAAAAAAATTGTTTAAATAATTAACATTATTTTATCCCTATGAAAAATATGATAGCAGATAGTCTTAGGAAAAACATTTTTTAGTTTCTTTCGCAACAAAAATCAAGCCTTTTCGTCATAAAATGGTCAAAATGTGCATTTGTTTATAAAAATTGTTTAAATGATTAACATTTTTTTATCCCTATGAAAAATATGATAGCAAATAGTCATAGAAAAATCATTTTTTAGTTTATTTCGCAACAAAAATCAAGCCTTTTCGTCATAAAATGGTCAAAATGTGTATTTGTTTATAAAAATTGTTTGAATAATTAACATTTTTTGCGCGCTATGAAAAATATGATAGCAAATGGTCGTAGGAAAAACATTTTAAGTTGATTCCGCAAGAAAAATCAAGTCTTTTAATAAAAAAATGGGCAAAAACTGCATTTTTTTATAAAAATTGTTTAAATAATTAAAATTTGTTAATCATTATGAAATAAGGATAGAAAGAAGTCCTTGGGAAAACATCTTAAGTTTTTTCCGCAAAAAACTGAAGCCTTTTCCTCATAAAATGGTCAAAATATGCATTTTTTTATACAAATTGTTTAAATAATTAACATTGTTTGGACCCTATGAAAGATATGATAGCAAGGAGTCTTAGGCCAAACATTTAAGTTTATTCCGGAAAAAATGAAGTCTTCTCATAAAAAATGTGCAAAACGTGTATTTGTTTATAAGAATTGTTTAAATAATTAAAATTTGTTCATCATTATAAAATAAGGATACCAAGGAGTCTTAGGCAAAACATTTCAAGTTCTTTCCGAAAAAAATTAAGCCTTTTCGTCAAAAATGGTCAAAATGTGCATTAGTTTATAAAAATTGTTTAAATAATTAACATTTTTTTATCCCTCTGAAAAATATGATAGCAAATAATCGTAGAAAAAACATTTTAAGTCGATTCTGCAACAAAAATCAAATCTTTTCATAAAAAATAGGCCAAAAATGCATTTGTTTATAAAAATTGTTTAAATAATTAACATTTGTTGATCATTATGAAATAAGGATAGAAAGAAGTCCTAGGGAAAACATCTTAAGTTGTTTTCGCAAAAAATGAAGCTTTTTCGTCATAAAAACTTCAAAATATGCATTTGTTTATACAAATTGTATAAATAATAAACATTGTTTGGAACCTATGAGAAATATGATAGCAAGGAGTCTGAGGCAAAACATTTTATGTTTATTCCGCAAAAAAACTCAACCTTTTCATCAAAAAATGTGTGAAATGTGCATTTGTTTATAAAAATTGTTTACATAATTAACGTTCTTTGGTCACTATGAAAAATAAGATAGCTTAAGATAGATTGTTTATAAAAATTGTTTAAATAATTAACACTTTTTGCGCAATATGAAAAATATGATAGCAGGGATTCTGAGACAAAACAAATTAAGTTGCTTGCGCAAAAAAGCATGCCTGTTCGTCATAAAATGGTCAAAATGTGCATTTGTTTACAAAAATTGTTTAAATAATTAACATTTTTTGGTCGCTATGAAAAATATGATATTAAAGAGTCTTAAAGAAACATTTTAAGTTGTTTCCACAAAAAAAATCTAATCATTGCAAATCACGAAAAAATTACTTTTGTTATTTAATTTATTTATAACATTATTAAAAAATTTTGTTGTTACACTAACCCACTAATAAATTTTTTGTACTTAGTTTTTAGCTTGCTTTATGAGCTTTTTTAATGAACTTCAAAGCCTTAGAAGAAATGGTATCATGGACAAATTTAGCAACAAAAAGTTGAAAGTTTGTTGTTAAATAACAAATTACCTTTAATTTTTAAATTTGTTGAAAGATTTCACATTATACACTCGGATTTTTTTTATAATAAAATATGAATTACTTAGAACAAGTTATTATTCGCCGAAACAAAATAAAGTTTGAAGAATATTGATATATTATTATATTTTTATACTTACGAATAGAATCAAGAATAACCACCAATGTTAGAATCAGAATAGAAAGGATCCTCATTTTGACGAACTTAGAAAAATCTAATTACTGAATTAATTAAGAATCTGTTTAACAGTTTATATCTGATTATTATTTTGAAGATTTATTACATTTTATAATATATGTTATATTCCTTATCTGGTTAATTATCTATGCCCAGAGCTTGTCCTTGTGATATTTTTACCTTTGATAAAAATTAATTTTTCTGTTCGCGTGAAAAATCTCCTTAAAAATAGAATGAAGATATTAATTATTTTTTAAGTGTTATTTAATTATTTATTTATTCTTTGGTAAAAAGTTGCCAAATAGTGACAATTTCAAAAGAAAAAAAAACTATCCAGAATTTATGTAGGAGAAGATAGTAATAAACAATGAGGACTTGTTTAAACAAGGAAATTTATTGATTTAAATTCAAATTATTTAAATAATTTTAAGAAAGAGGAATTGCCTAACGCTATAAAAAAGTTGTTAAAAAGCGGAACATTTCTAAGAAAACCGCAACTATCAAGCATTACTGTAGGAGAAGGTAGAAATAAACAATAATAATTTGTTTCAAATAAGTTTTTAGTTAAACTGCATTAAATTTATCTTCCGGGCATTATTCTAAGAGAATAATATCATAAAAATAATACATAAATTAAACCATTCTTAAAGTGGTGAATTTAATTATTTATTGTCTCCCTTTAAGTAAAATGTGAAAAACGTTTAACAATTTGTATTTTAATTATTAATTAATTAACACCTGTGATCAGATAGAATTTATTTCTGAAAAAAAGATTCTTCTTTCGATTTTTATAATTGCTTAATTGGCAAAGAACCCGACCGGAAATCGGAAGGTTCGATCTTATGTGGAGCGAATTGAGTAGATCTTTTTCAAGAAAAATTTAATTTTTAAAATTTATTTTCTATCTAGCTATAAATAGCAATTGTAGAATGATAACTACATTGATTAATGGTAACCATCTCCGATGATAATGCAGATTTCTTCAAATTACTCGTAATATAAAATGTAACACCTGGCTTGATATAGCTCGTATTTTTGAAAAATGATATTTCTGTCGATCTTTCTAATAGCTTAATAGGAAAAACACTCAACCGGAAATCAAAAGTTCTTTTGTTCGATTATCAGTAGAGCAAAGAGAGTAGGTCTTTTTCAGAAAAAAATGGAAGTTAATATTTTTTAAATTTATTTTGCATCTCGTTGGACATGTCGATTGTGGAATGATATCTACACTGATTGACTATAAATACCTCTGATGATAATAAAGATTCCATTAAATTTCTCTTAACAAAATGTAACACCTGGCTTGAGAAAGCGTGAATTTCTGAAAAATAAATCTTTTTTCTATCTCTCTAATAGCTTAATCAGAAGGACAAGACGACCGGAAACCGGAATTTTTGTGGTTCCATTCGCAGTGTAGCGAAGTGAGTAGATCTTTTTTCAGAAAAAAAATAATTGTTAAATTTTTGAAAATTATTTTTCATCTATTCAAAAAAGAGGATTGTATAATTATATCTACAATAATCAATAGTAACTACCTCTGATGATAATACATATTCCCTTGAATTCCTCGTAACAAAATGTAACACCTGGCTTGAGAAAGTGTGTATTTCTGAAAATGGATTCTTCTTTCAATCGCTCTAATAGTTTAATAGAAAAAACACCCGAACGGAAACCGGAAGTTTTGTGGTTCAATTCTTAGTGGAGCGAAGTGTGTAGATCTTTTTGAGAAAAAATGTAAGTTAAACATTTTTTAATTTATTTTACATCTGGTCAGAAATGTTGATTGTGGAATGATCTACAAGGATCGATGATAAATACCTCTGATGATAATAGAGATTCCCTTAAATTGCTCGTAACAAAATGTAACACCTGGTTTGAGAAAGCGATTATTTCTGAAAAATAAATCTTCTTTCGATCTCTTTAATAGCTTATGAGGAAATGCACGCAACCGAAAACCAGAAGTTTTGCGTTCTGATTCCCCGTGGAGCA
>JAWWLR010223664.1:0-22367 GCA_035041075.1 Acraspis erinacei | reverse complement strand
TTGAGCCCAATTTTGTTTTATTTGGTTAAGATTTGCGACCTGTAGGTGGTTTTGAACATTCTGTCCCCAATGTGCGACGCCCCATCGCTTTAGGACGATTTTCTGGAGGAGGTTCACCATCCGCAACTTTCATAAATAAAAACTAATTTTTTAAATACTCATTAAAAAACATAATAGACAAAAAATTGGGCAAAAAAATCTACGAAAATGTAACTACACTGGTGACATTATCTCCTTCGGTCCCTTTTCTAGCTTTTTTGTGAACGTCCCAGTGTAGTTACGTTTTTTCTATTCGAAAAACTTTTGGTTGCTAACATTTTTTTTGCATATTCAACTTTTGTAATTCTTTCTTTTGCATTAAAATCGCTTCTTCAGTGGTATCATCAAAATCTGGGAATTAATTTTTAAATCCATTTTCAAGGGAATCGATCATTTTCTCTTTCTTGTGATACATTTTATACTCTTAGGAAATATTTTAACTGTACTTATTATATTGTATAATTGAGACACTGTATCTCAAATTTTCCCAAAACAATCTGAAGCAAGTAAGGTAAAGTTATTATTTTCTTTAAGATGAGGTTAATAAATTCAAATAAATTATTAAAAATTAAATATTTTGTTGAAAATTCCTCTTGCTTAATTGAAAATTAAACTCTTTGTTCGTAAGTCCAATTGTCAATTTAGAAATAAAATTTTTTCAAATTCTACTATTTCGTGGAAAGTGCATCTTTATTGTATAAAAATAATCTTGTTACTTCAGATAAATCTTTTTAGCTTCATAATTGAAATATTTTAGTATAAATTCGTCTTTGTAAGTTAAAAATTAAGCTATTTACTTACAATTTATATTATTCGTTTAAAGAGTAATTTCTTTGTAGTGAGCTTAATAGTATATTATTCAACAAAGGTGTGCAGAGAGACATTATTGATATGAAAAGCGAAAAAATGATATCGTATCAACAGGAATCTCTAGTTTTTACTGTATAAATTTGAAAAATGTATACTGCAAATAGAAATATGGATGACCACCAAAGTGAAATCAAAAGTAAAGACAATCCTAATTTTCGCAAAGTAGAGGAAAAGATGATTAATTTTTGAGTGAACAATTTGGTTAATAAATTGTTCTAAATAATATTTCATTGCATTATCAGAGTTCAAATATATAGGTAGGCGTTCTCACACATATGAATGTGAGATAACGAAGCCATTACTGTCAAAATTTGCCTTTGTAGATAATTATAAAATTTTACCTTTTTTGTCATTATTATTATAATGATAACATTCTTATCTCAAATCGAAGGAATTCGTTTTACGTGAAAATTGAGTTTCTCTGAGGTCATCGAAATTCGAGATCTTTGGACTTATTAAATGAAAACTTATTGTTTTTACTTCGGCTTCTTTTTGTCTTCGGCGTTTTCCAAGATTAGAACTTTCGAAGAAGTTAGCCGATTGGATTTTCCTTTGGTATGCCCTTTAAGGCCCAAAGAGGAAGCATGATTTTTTTAGGCAGTCATTTATGAGTGTTTGTTTTTAGTATGATTCGTAGGAACCGATGTGAAATGCCGCATCTTAAGTTTGTATTTATGTAATAGCCACGTATATCTATGACGTCATACTTTTTGAAGTCATACCACTTTTCATGGAAATAATATCATGAGGTTATCCTATTCAAAAATAGGACGCAAAAATTGATACCGTTAAAAAAGAAATCTCAAATTTTTACGGTGTAAAAACCCACATGGGTATAGCCGTATTCATGCAAACATTATATATATAAAATATAATGAGAATTATAGAAAGATTATATTATTATATTCACCAGAGGAATTAAAGATGACCGCCCAAGTGAGACAGAAAATATAGAACATCCTCATTTTCGCAAAGCGGACAAAAAAGTGACTAACACTTCTGTGAATAATTTAGTTAATAACTGTGTCTAAGGAATATTCCACTGGAACATCAGAGTAAAAATTTATACATAATCTAACATATACATGTGAGAGAACGACGTTATTAATATCAAGATTTATCTTCGCAGATAAATATAAAACTCTACATTTTTTTATGATCATTATAATAAAATTCGTATCTCAAATGGAAGATATTGGTTTTTTACGTGAAAATTGAGTTTCGTCTATTTCATCATAATTTGATGGTTTTTCACTTATTGATTCAGAAGTAATGGCATTTACTTCGGTTTCTGTCTGTCTTCGTTGTCGCCGATTGTACTTTCCTATGGTACACATATTGACGTCTAAAGAGGAAGTGTGATGTCGTTCCCAGCCGTTTTTGGCGATTGTTTCTAGTTAATTTGGAAATGCTTTTTAAAAAATAAAATATTGTATTTTTTGTTACGATGACATAAAAAACAAATTATGATTTAAATTAGATATTAAGTTTATGTTCAAATTTTTATGGACTGAAACATATCTTATAAACGTACAAAAATCCTGCTACCTTGACAGATATTGGAGCGATTACAATGCCCCGAAAAGGGATGTGTGGTCTGAGTCGTCTTTCAGTCTGTCAAGGTAACAATACCAGTGGCAATGCTATGGATCTTAGAATACGAAACAAACCAAAATAAACCATTTTCTAACTCTAAACACGAATGCAACGGACATTGTAACTCCTTCCGTTACGTTCGCAGTCAATACGTAATTTCGAAATGTGGTGGAAGTATCACGGATACAATAAAAAGTCTTTCTCACGCGTGTCTTCAACGTGAAATCGAAAATCAAGGTACTGATTGGAAACCTCGTATTATGTACTGTAGTTGTTATAATGGACTCTGTCGTAATCAGGAAAATAGAAGATGAAAATTAGTTCACTCACAGTATGGAGACATCCTGAAAATAAAAGTGATTGTTATTTTTGTAAGACTGATATCTATGGGAAATTTTGAAATCAAAACATAAAATTGAGTATGCCAGTGAAACAATTAAAACCTCTTCTGAAGAAGAATATGAGTAGTTCCTCCAGGAGAACAAAAATGGCAAAAATTATATACACAATGGGAATTAAATTACCTTGTAAGGGACTTAGGATTCCCGAAAGATGCTGTAGAGCATTTAGCTTCAGATTTGAAGAAAAGGAATTTATTCACAAAAGGAACTAAATTTACCGTTTATAGAAATAGAGAAACATAGTTCCTTAAGTATTTTTTTCGAGATAATGATTCAGTTTACTGTTCAGGCGTTAACGGTTTATTGAGTGAAATAAAACCAAACATTTATAAAGATGACGAGTGGAGGTTTTTTATTGACTAGTCGAAGCGAAGCCTGAAAGCAGTTTTGCTACATAATAAAAACAAATATGTAATCTTAAAATTGCTACGGTATTGTTACGGCAACAATCAGGCTGCACAAAATATCCCTGCCGCCTGTTCGTGTGAGATAGTAGATATCCCGAGAATCACTTCTACAAAAGTAAGAGGTCAGAAAGAACTTCTCTTGAACCGGGTTTGAAAAATATATTATTCGAACCACTGATACATCCCTAAAATATTCTTCTTTCCTTCCCTTCACATTAAACTTGGCTTATTGAAGCTGTTTGTTAAAGCACTGTATAAGTAAGGAGAATGCTTTACATATTTCGGAAACAAATTTGCAGGCTTATCTAAGGCCAAAATATGGGAAGAGGTATTTGACGGGCCTTAACTTAAAAAAATTAAAAATGCCAATAAGTTCATTGAATACATGAATGACGCTGAAAAACCTGCTTGGCTCAGTTTTAAAAAGGTGGTCGAAAGTTTTGCAGGTAACCACAACAGCAAAGACGGCAAAGAATTTGTTAAACTTTCTAAACTTTCTTAACTCACATGTGGATTACTTCCCTGAAAATCTGGGCGATAAAAATGAGGAACAGGGAGAACGATTCCATCAAGATATGAAGGAAGTATTGAGTCGTTATCAATGCCGATGGGATGAGCACAGGATGGCAGATTTTTGCTTGATGTTAAAACGAAATGTTGCATGTAGATGTAAAAAACTTAAAAGAAAAACACTAATTAGGACGTTCACAGATCAAAGAACTAGAAAACGCAAAACACCCTCATTCATACATGTTCAAAATGATGTGTAAAATTTATCTGTGAAACTGATTAGTTTTATTTAATCTACCACTATAATTTCTAGCACTTCTGCAATTTACCCTAGGTGAGGAAAAAATTGAAACAATATAAATTAATTCCGATATCAGATTTTAACCAAATTTCGTGAAATACGAAAAGATTTTGTATTTATTCATCGTCTTTTGTGCACGTAAATGTAGTTTGCGTAAAAATTTAAGCCTCTTTTTAATTTTCCACTTTTTCCCTCAGAATGGGGGATACGTGAAGGATTTATATATTATATATGCACAAACTTAAAAAACGTTAGTGTATATGAATATACCCTGCTCAATAAGCATAAAGGTTCGTATCACCTTGCCAGTGTACAAAAATTACATTAGCACGTCCCAGAATTCTCTTCATTTTAAGTTTTTCTCCTAGACTAGGGCAAAAACCTTATACCTAGGGGAATTTCTGATGTTGGATTTGATTTCAGCGAATCAAAATACACAAATGTTTATTTATTAGCTGCAAATTATAGGCATTGTGCTATTTTACAAGTATCATCTTCGCAGATTCCAGAATTCTCTAGGTTTATTTTTTTCCCTAGACTAGGGGCAAATTTTGCAGTTAAGTACCAATTCTGAGATCGGATTCGGATTTGGCGACTCAAAATAGATAAGGATACACTAGTCTCGTACACAGTTCATACAACTATTTTTTTTGCCGGTCTGTGTTATTGTTCATCCATGCTGTCACCATTCCCTCTACATCTTTTTTGACATTAATTATCATTTCAGGCCACATTGTATTTAATGCAATGATTCTGCTTTTAATGAAGTCTCGACTATCATCGCCTGAATTAAGTAGGACTATCATTGACTGTTAAGAAATAAGATATGTCACTCATCAAAGGAGACAACAGTTCAGAGGTTTCCACGGGCACCACCGGCGTTCACCATATTGTGTTAGTTAGCTAATAGTCTCTCAAGTAATAAATAGTAAATGATTTCTTTCATTAATAAACGTACTGAATTATTTAATAAACGTACCCACCCGACGTATCCAAACTTTGATAGCTTATTATCCACGCTCCCATATAATATGTATACACTAACACATACTAGCACTATCGGCGTATTTAAAAAACTTACGGGAATATACGGCTCAGGGCCTTGAAGAAAAAGAATGAAGTCAAATTTTAACCACAAAGATCGCGCATGATCAGGAAACCATCCCAAAATCGATGTAAATGATATATTGGAAATCTGTCGTTGATGGAAGTGAATATAAAAGAATTATATTTAGAAAATGTAAGAAGAGCGTAAGAAATATCTACGGTAGACAAACACGATAATTTGATCGAGGCCGGAGATGGATCCATACGTGAACCCGCACTTCCCGGAAACAAAAATAGTGAAGGAAGTAACGATCAGGGATCCTTGAACGGGAGACAGGGCGGGCTCCGGCACGTCAGCGAAATGCGACATCATACTAAAATAAAATACCATTCATTGCCGCTAAAGGCGTTATTATAGGGGAAAATATTATTTTTTATTATAGAGGAAAAACTTACCGATCTAGCAAAACGGGATACCAGATTTTCTTCAAGTAAAAACTAGGGAGAACTTTTCTAAGCTCTTCGAGAAAATGCCGAAATAATTAGTTCAATTAACTTAAGTGGGTTGAAAAGTGAAATAGTAAACAAGCTCCCGCGGAATCCATCTAGAGCTACACTCTTAGATTCAGACAAGAATTGAACGAATTAAATTATCCAGTTCAAAATGAGCATCGAAATAGCACGATTAGATAATTAGCTTTAGAGGCAGAGAAAAAATTGTTTATTGTAAATAAATAATGAATCTGAAAGAGGAGAGAGGAGAGTGAAACCAAGGAAAAGCAAAACCACTTCAAAGCTTGCCGCCAACGATAAATAGACCAGCAATTTCCGAGTTTCCCTGCAGATACTGTGAAAAATTATATCGCCAGGAAGCACAATGCTACATGAAAATGCGAAATTTAACAATCAAATGACAAGTTACCCCTACACTACCGAACCGAGTGAACCGACTCGAGACAGAAAACCTGAAACAGAGTACTTGGATCAGAGCGCAGAGAACGAGCAGGAGGCACTGGACACAGAGTATCTGCTGTCTCTGGTCGACTATATACAATTAAAGGACAACTGCATGACACCAGCCGAAAGCATCAACCGTACGTACCCTTAAAGTGTACATCTCGGCCCCATAACACTCAGAGTACAGGGGGTTCATCAGGGCCCAAGTCAAAAAGTGGTGGATTCTGCTGCCACCACTCAAAGTTTTGGCTCCGTCTGAGTACAAATTGGCAGTACACGGGGTTCTCTTGAAAACATGATTCTTACGCGTCCGCGTCCGTCGAATCCTGAACTGTGAATGAAAATCAACGGGTACTCTGGTCCGTTAACTAAATGATCCTGGAATTAGGACCTCAAGCTGCTGATAGACGGCACACCAAGTCCCAATTAAAAATTCTAGGATCAAAATCAATATATCAAATTTGGGGTGTGGTCCGATGGACCGCCTGCACTCTTTAAAGGTTACGTTTCAGGACAATAAACATACTTTTATAATACTTCCTCACGAGTCTCCCTTACCAGAGGTAAGCACTAAACAAAATAAGCCGGATTCCGATGGCGAGATTACTTCTGATCAAAATGACTGATTAACTGAGGAGATCTACATGAACCGATTCGAGAGAGAGAAAAAGAAAAATTTTAAGGAATACTCTTCTTGGAAAACGGATCACAGGTCGAGCAAGCTAGATTAAATTCAGACAGAAAAAGAATCTTCACATTGTGCGGAAAAATCCTTTGTGAGATACCAAACTATATCGTGCATGCTAACCGACTGAAATCATAATATTAGTAATATGTAAATTATATCAATGTTCCGCATGACGGTAGCGACCATGCTCGTATTTCAGATCTCTCTGTTCTTTCTCGCCGTCCTTATCAACGTCACCTTTACCTCACTAAATGACGTAAGCATTTTGGCCGAGAATCTTGTTCCGGCCAGACTCTACCGCACAACTTTCCATTTATTCAAATCTGTTGATACATCCGAAATTGAACCCCGGTTTCTCCAATTGCGTAAGTTGTCTGTTAAAAACTTTTCCGATGAGCGAAACAGATTGTGGCAAAATATTTTTAATCAATATATTAAGTCGTAGAATTAGTCGAATAGAAAAGCAAATATATTTATTAGATAAGCAGCTAGGGATCAACAGAGAATAACGCGCACTGCGAAACGCAATAGGCACCGTTTCTAAAACACTGTTAGGCACATTAACACGAAGCGATTTGGATTAAATCAATTCAGATGTTGGAAAATTGTACAGAGACAATAAAATCCTTATGAGCAGCATTTCAAATTAATATAAAATAATCAAAACCTTATTAAGTTCACCTTTATACGGGATCCACGTAATGATGGAAGATATCAAACAAAACAGTTACATTTTTCATAAGATGAAATGTGAAATTAATAATACATAATCTTTGTAAATCACTTGAAAGTCCAAGAGATAGTGAAAGTAGGAATGTTATTTACCAAATTATAGACGCACAGGACAAGAATAAACATTTGTTCATTTTTTGCATTGCCATACAATTTTAAACAATAGCAATTCAAAAACCCCTTGACCGTATCACAGCTAATTAACCCCGTTTTACACTGCGCGCAGTTCGGGGAAGCTGGCCAGGATCTGTTTAAGAAGGTCACGGTGAACTGGGAGGATCCCGACTACAATACTGGCCGGGATTCGGTCGGGTAATCCGGGCACAGAGCGGTTAAAAATCATGCGTCAGGTGATAATTTGTTAGCTTATTTTGTCCTTTAAGGCTCGTCGGAAAGAATACGGTGAACTTGAAAAGTGAAATCAACTTAATTGGAGACGACGCGTCGTGATTGTAATATGCATCCTCGTACGAGGTGCAAAACTGAAAATTACTGAGTGTCTACGCAGACGCCAGGCGCAGAAGGCGCCATGCGTTCTCGTAAATTTGAAAGTATATAGAATGAACATTGCCTGAAAATTGAGAAAACTATAACAATTGTAACATTTCTGCTGATGCACATAGCATCCATAATTAGGTGTTTGTTAATGGCGTGGATGTTAAAAATGTGCCATTTCTACAAAATATTATTATGAACAGTTTCCCGTCGGCTCCTGACCATGATAACTAACCAGGGTTGGCCCGGTCAGTAACCCACCGACTCCGGTAAAATTTTTCCACGGAACGGGCGTTAGGAAACAATGAATGAAAAGAAATCTTGATAACCATAATCCGTTTACATTGAAGTCTTTTATTATAATTTTGATGCGAATACAGATTATAAAGAGTATTTTTTTAGTTTATCTTCCTTCTATTGAATTAATGACATACATGGTGTAAAGAATCTTCCTTTGATACAGCTTTATCAAACCAACATGGGAATATTGGGTGGCGTTTGCCTACATCACATTCCTTCATTTCAAATGCGGTCATATTATTAACTTCACCGCTCAACATGTTTATTTTTATTCTCGAATGATTCTGCTTTGCCAGATATATTCCACGAAGAATCCCAGTATACTCCAGTATTGCAAAAACGTCACCATTGGATGTTGATAATACAATATGCTCTCGGGTTGGCAAGGGCACATGTTTACTTTGTTCTACCAGTACTTCAATTCGTTTACCAACAGGCAAAACGTATCTTCGAAATTCAAACTGCCGATTCGGATTCATTCGGGGAATAAGCCGAATATATCCAAGTTGTGCAAGTGTAAATCCTAGTACCTCATGAGAAGAAGGCCTGCCCGGAGGAGAGTTAGACCTGGGATCAAGAAGAGGCTCCAGAGGAGAAGTACGATTAAGTGAGTGTTGTCTCACCGGAGAAGAATAACCAGAATTACGTTCGACATTGGTATTCTGTTGGGACTGTAGTGAGTCGATATTTGAAAATGCTTTAATAAAACTGTTTGGGAAGATCGGGTGATATTTTCCTACTGGACAATCCCTCTTTTCATCGGGGGTCATATTAACAACTGCGCCGCTTATAATATTCATTTTTATTCGCGAATGAGTTCTATCTGCTCTGTATATTCCACGAAGAATTCCCCTATGGTCCAATATTGCAAAAATGTCCCCACTATATGATGATATTACAATATATTCTTGGGTGCGCCGAAACTCATAGCTCGTCTGCTCTATTAGCATTCGAATTGGTTTATCGGTAGGTAAAACGCATCTTCGAAATTCAAATTGCTGGTTCTGATTTGTGCGAGGGATGAGCCGAATATATCCAAGTTCTTCTATTGTATGTCCAAGCACTTGATCAGAAGGAGGCCTGCCAGGAGGAGTCACGGACCTCTCACGGATAAGGATCTCCTCAGGAATAGAAGGCCAATCAGGTGAATATTGCCTGGCAGAAGAAGAAGGGCCAGGATTACGATCGTCATTATGATTCCATCTGAACTTTATGGAATCATAATTTGAGAAAGCTTTGATAAAAGTTTTTGGGAAGATTGGGTGACTTCTGCCAACTGGACAATCCCTAATTTCATCTGGGGTTAAATTATCAATTGCACCGCTTCTCATGTTCAGTTTTGCCCTGGGGTGTTGTCTATTTTTTCTATATATTCCCTGCAGAACTCGGCTATATGCTAGTATTGCAAAAATGTCACCATTGGATGTTGATACTACAATATGTTCTTGGGCTGGCACGGGACTATATCCCTTTCCATCTGCTCCCCAATTAATTGGTGTATCAGCTGCGAAAGTATAACTTCGAAATTCGAATCGAAGGTTCTGATTTGTGCGAGGTGTGAGCCGGATAAATCCAAGCTCTTCAAGTGAATATCCAAGTACTTCAAGAGAAGGTGGCCTATTATCAGGAGATCGGGACCTGGCACGATAAGAAGGCTGCTCTGTAGAAGTCCGGTCAGGCACATGTTGCTTACTACCGGAAGAAGAAGAACCAAGATTATGCCCGCTATGAGGGTTTATGTCGGACTGTGAACTGCATTCTGCAAAAATAAATAGAAGATTCACGCTAGTGATATTAGTTAATGTTAGCCACATTTTTGGTTAAACATTATAATGTTGTCAAGGAATACTATTTTAAGCAAAATCTCGTTTTCCAACAACGTGTGGACCCAATTAGGTCTTTCTCTTGATTGATTTTACTTTTCTACTTATATTTAAAAAGCACGTATTAAATCCATTTACACGTAAGAAGATCCCCTTTTTATACTCGAAATGTCCCCGCCAACGGTGGAAAAGACCGGAATTTATAAGGTTCATGTACCAATTCTTCAAAACCCATTTTCTCCTAAATTGTAATACATACGAGTCTGAAACTTGTTAAAAACATTCCGTATTCCTTGAGGAATATTTAGTTGTAAAAAGTTTTATACTTCCTATTGAGGTTTTCGATATTTGTACACAATTCAAAATTTTAAAATAGGATTTGAATGGGAACGCTTATTCAATAACCATATTACACTCTCCATTCTTAAGCATATGCGCAGAACTGCGAGTCTTATTCATCCTCAGCGTAACAAACCCGTTCGAGTCGATCGGTGTCTTATTTCCTATCGCCACTTGACCAATTAGATTCACTTAATCGCTTATATTATGTATGGGGCAGGAAACGAGACAATAACCTTGGCGCCTTAACCTCTATTAATTGAGTAAAGTAAATACTGTCGAAAAACTTTTCTTGACACTGAAGAATTTATATCAATTAAATACGAGTTTCTGTACGAGATTTGCGGTCACGAAATAGCAGTACGAAAATGAGTGACGCTGGTCAATCACGAAGGCGCATTATGAGAATGAGTGACGGTGACGTGATCGTATATTTGGGCGTGTGGGAGAATTCGAAAAGCTTATTTAGAAGTGAAAGCGGCTTCCCGAAAATTATCTCCTCCACTTAAAACTTTTCGTAAGGTTATGCGTTAACACGATTTCAAGAAATTTACTATATAAATATATTGATGTGTTTTTATATGAAAAGGCCGAAAAACAATTTTATTAAAATAAAAAAATTGAATACTGCAAATAAAGATAAATAAATTGTAAAAATATAACTGAAGGATTAAAATTCTTTTTAAGTACCAGTCCTAGTAATTTTTACAATCACATTAATAAAAACTTCTTTGTGAAATACTCATTAGAAGCAAATAAGAAACAATAAATTGGGCCAAAAAATCTACGAAAATGTAACTAGACTGTAGAATTTCTCTCCTTGGGTCCCTTTTACAGCTTTTTTTTTAACGTCCCCGGTTTAGTCACATTTTTTCTGTTCGAAAAATGTTTGCTTGCTAACATTTTTTTTGCATATTTAACTTTTGTCATTGTTTCTTTTGGATTAAAATCGCTTTTTCAATGATATTATCAAAATCTGGGACTTTTCAGGTTTATTATTTACCATTTTTTCGGAATATTGGTGAAAATATCTTTTTGCTTGTGTAATTGCGAAAAATCCTAAGACTGGCGTTTTTTTTTAATTTTTTCAGTTATTTTTTCATTATTGAATTTTTTTAAATACATATTTTTTAAATCTTTAATAAAAATGTGTTTCGTTCAAATATATTCTTAATGCCATCATTGTAAATTAGTCAGAGGTAATTAATTTTTAAATCCATTTTTAAGGGAATCCATCAGTTTCTCTTTCTTGTGTTACATTTTATACTCCTAAGAAATATTTTAAATATACTCATTATATTTTATAATTGAGACACTGTATGTTAAATTTTCCCAGAACAATCTGAAACAAGTAAGGCAAAATTATTATTTTCCTTAAGAAGAAGTTCATAAATTCGAATACATCATTAAAAAATTAACTATTTTTTTGAAAATTCCTCTTCCTTGATTGAAAAGTAAATTCTTTATTTGTAATTCCAATTGTCAAGTTATAAATAAAAAGTTTATTTCTTAAGATTCTACTATTTCGTAGAAAATGCATATTTATTATATGAAAATAATTTTGTTGCTTCAGATAAATCTTTTTAGCTTCATAATTTAAGTATTTTCGTATAAATTCGTCATTGTAGGTTAAAAATTAATTTATTTACTTAAAATTTATAGTATTCGTTTAATGAGTAATTTCTTTTTAGTGAGCTTAATAGTAGATTATTATTCAACAAAGGTGTGCAGAGAGCCATTATTGATATAAAAAGCGAAAAAAATGATATCGTATCAGCAGGAATCTCTAGTTTTTACTGTATAAATTTGAAATATGTATACTGCAAATAGAAATAAGGATGACCACCAACGGTGAATCAAAAGTAAAGATAATCCTAATTTTCGTAAAGTAGAGGAAAAGCTGATTAATTTTTGAGTGAACAATTCAGTTAATAAATTTATCTAAAGAATATTTCATTGCATCAGCAGAGTGCAAATATATAGGTAGGCGTTATCACACATATAAATGTGAGATAACGAAGCCATTACTGTCAAAATTTGCCCTTGTAGATAATTATATCATTTTAACTTTTTTGTCATGATTATTGTAAAGATAACATTCTTATCGCAAATCGAAAGCATTCGTTTTACGTGAAAATTCAGTTTCTCCGATGTCATCGAAATTCGAGATCTTTGGACTTATTAAATGAAAACTTATGGTTTTTACTTCGGCTTCTTTTTATCTTCGGTGTTTGTCAAGATTAGAACTTTCGAAGAAATTAGCCGATTGGATTTTCCTTTGGTATGCCCTTTAAGGCCCAAAGAGGAAGCATGATTTTTTTAGGCAGTCATTTATGAGTGTTTGTTTTTAGTATGATTCGTAGGAACCGATGTGAAATGCCGCATCTTAAGTTTGTATTTATGTAATAGCCACGTATATCTATGACGTCATACTTTTTGAAGTCATACCACTTTTCATGGAAATAATATCATGAGGTTATCCTATTCAAAAATAGGACGCAAAAATTGATACCGTTAAAAAAGAAATCTCAAATTTTTACGGTGTAAAAACCCACATGGGTATAGCCGTATTCATGCAAACATTATATATATAAAATATAATGAGAATTATAGAAAGATTATATTATTATATTCACCAGAGGAATTAAAGATGACCGCCCAAGTGAGACAGAAAATATAGAACATCCCATTTTCGCAAAGCAGACAAAAAAGTGACTAACTCTTCTGTGAATAATTTAGTTAATAACTATGTCTAGGGAATATTCCATTGGAACATCAGAGTACAAATTCATATATAATCTAACATATCCATGTGAGAGATCGACGTTTTTAATATCAAGATTTATCTTCGCAAATAAGTATAAAACTCTAAATTTTTTATTATGATCATTATAATAACATTCGTATCTCCAATGAAAGATATTGGGTTTACGTAAAAATTGAGTTTCGTCCATTTGATCAAAATTAGACGGTTTTTCACTTATTGGTTGAGAAGTAATGGTCTATACTTTGGTTTCTGTCTGTCTTCGTTGTCGGTCAGCACAAAAACGTTTGAAGAAATTAGCCGACTGTACTTTCCTATGGTACACATATTGACGTCTGAAGAGGAAGTGTGATCTCGTTGCCAGCTTTTTTTGGCGGTGTTTTCTAGTTAATTTGGAAATGCTTTTTAAAAAATAAAGTATTCTATTTTTTGTTACGATGACATAAAAACAAAAGCTAATACTTCCATTTCCATTTTTTCTGATTAGAAAATCTCACCTTCTACGATAAAATCAATACAATTTATGTGTTTACAGTAACCATAGCTCACTTTATGAAGAAGCCTTCAAACTACGTAAGAGCCAAAAACATAGATGAATTCTTTTTCCTGATTTTTTAGAGTAAATGATTCTAATCTCTTTTACTGCAAGTCTTCTGGACCTTTCTGGCTAAGAAAGAAACCAAGGTAGTTTAATGTATATTAGTCACATTATAAGGCCTTTGATGACATTATTTCGTTAGGGAAATAGAATTGAGTCGCAAATGTGCCAAAGTTTTTGAAAGTATGAATATGAATAAATTAGATGCGAAGGTGTCATATATTTTTATGATTCAAGTTAGATATTAAGTTTATGTTCACATTTTTATGGACAGAAACATATCTTATAAACATACAAAACTCCTGCTACCTTGACAGATACTAGAGCGATTAAACTCCCCCGAAAGGGCACGTGTGGTCTGAGTCGTCTTTCAGTCTGTCAAGGTAACAATGCCAGTGGCAATGCACTGATATGTAGCGTGGCGTTATGGTGTGTGGATGAGGCCGTAGTGTGTTCGATGACGATTTGACATGTTCCTTGTCAAACTCGGAAAGTCCTCATACTTAGACCTAGGGAGGTATGAGGCTTATCGCCCCTAGGACGGCGGACTCACCTGCTATCCGACCTGGATCCCTAATGTGCGGGTTTTTTCTCTAACTATGGATCTTAGAATACAAATAAACCATTTTCTAACTCTAAACAGGAATGCAACGGACATTTTACCTCTTTCTGTTACGTTTGCAGTCAATACGTAATTTCAAAATGTGATGCACTTTGTCGTAATCAGGAAAATAGAAGATGAAAATTAGTTCACTCACAGTATGGAGACATGCTGAAAATAAAAGTGATTGTTATTTTTGTAAGACTGATATCTATGGGTACATTTTGAAATCAAAACATAAAATTGAGTATGCCAGTGAAACAATTAAAATCTCTTCTGAAGAAGAATATAAGTGATTCCTCCAGGAGAACAAGAATGGCAAAAATTATCTACATAAAGGGAATTAAATTACCTTTTAAGAGACTTAGAATTACCTAAAGTTGCTGCTGAGCACTTAGCTTCAGATTTGAAGGAAAAGAATTTATTTACAAAAGTAACTAAATTCACCGATTATAGAAATAGAGAAAGAGTTACTTAGGTACTTTTTCGAGATAATGATTCAGTTTATTGTTCAGACTTTAACGGTTTATTGAATGAAACAAAACCAAACATTTATAAAGATGACGAGTGGAGGCTTTTTATTGACTCGTCGAAGCGAAGCCTAAAAGCAGTTTTGCTACATAATAAAAAAAAAATATGCATCAGTACCAACAGCACACTCGACTGTGTTGGAGGAAGAATATATAAATCTAAAGAAAGTGTTGCATTTGGTGCATATTTGGAAGGAATATGGAGATCCTAAAATTGTGACGGTATTGTAAGTGCAACAATCAGGCTTCACAAAATATCCCAGCCACCTGTGCTTATGGGATAGTAGATATCGCGATAATTACTTCTAGGAAAAGAAGAGGCCAGAAAGAACTTCTCTTGAACCTGGTTTAAAAAATATATTATTCGAACCACTTGTACGTCCCTAAAATATTATTCTTCCTCCCCTTCACATTAAACTTGGCTTAATGAAGCTATTTGTTACAGCACTGGATAAGTAAGGAGAACGCTTTACATACTTCGGAAGCAAATTTGCAAGCTTATCTAAAGCCAAAATAGGGGAAGCGGTATTTGACGGGCCTTAAATAAGAAAAATTCCAAATGCCAATAAGTTCATTGAATACATGAATGACGCTGAAAAAGCTGCTAGCCTCAGTTTTAAAAATGTGGTCGAAAATTTTCTAGGTAAGCATAACAGCAAGGACGGCGAAGAATTAGTTAAAAGTATGGTTCAGAACTTCAACAAAAAGAATTGTTTGATGAATGTTAAACTGAACTTTCTTAACTCATATGTGGATTACTTCCCTGAAAATCTTGGTGATAAAAGTGAGGAACGGGGAGAACGATTTCATCAAGATATGAAGGAAATGCAGAGTCGTTATTAATGCCGATGGGATGAGCACAGGATGACAGATTTTTTCTTGATGTTAGAACGAGATATTACATGTAGAGATAAGAAACGTAAAAGAAAAACACTAAGTAGGACGTTCACAGATCAAAGAACTAGAAAACGCAAAAAAAACTAATTCATACATGTTCAAAATTACGTGTAAAACTTATCTGTGAAAATGATTAGTTTTCTTTAGTCCCCCACTATTCTTTATAGCACTTCTAAAATTTCCCCTAAGTGAGGACAAACTTGAAACAATGTATATATTAACTCTGATATCACATTTGAACCAAATTTCGTGAACTACGAAAAGATCGTGTATTTATGCATCGCCTTTTGTGCACGTAAATGACGTCTGCGTAAAACTCGAAGCTTCTTTTTAATTTTCCACTTTTTCTCCGAGAATGGGAAATACGTGAAGGATTTATATATTATTTGCTCAAAAACTTTAATCAACTTTAGTGTATATGAATATACCCTGCGTGAGGTCGTATGTTTTTCTCAATTTCCTAATATTTCAGCTGGACGTGGGAAAAAATAGCGCCCTGTAGATTTATTTCGAAGGTCAAATTTGAATTCAACCACTCAATAAGCATAAAGGTTTGTATCACTTTGCCATTGTACACATATTACATTAGCAGGTCCCAGAATTCTCTTCATTTTAAGTTTTTCTCCTAGGCTAGGGCAAAAACCTGATACCTATGGGAATTTCTGATGTCGGATTTGATTTCAGCGAGTAAAAATACATAAAAGTGCATTTATTACTTGCAAATTACATACATTCTGCTATTTTACAATTATCATCTTCGCAGATTCCAGAATTCTCTAGATTTATTTTTCCCCTAGACTAGGGGGAAATTTTGCCGTTAAGTGCCAATTCTGAGATTCAGACAACAATTAAACGAATTAAATTATGCACTTTAAAAGGAGAATATAAATAGCACGATTGGATAATTAGCTTTACAGACAGAGGAAGAATCGTCTATTAAAAATATTTAATGAATCTGAAAGAGGAGATAGGACAGCGAAACGAAGGAAAAGCAAACCCCCTTCAAAGCTTGCCACCAGCGATAAATAGACCAGCAATTTCCCAGTTTCCCTTCAGATACTGTGAAAAATTATATCAGCAGGACGAACAGTGCTACATGAAAGTGTGACATTTAAAAATCAAATGACAAGCTACGACTACAGTACCGAACCGAGTGAACTGACTCCAGGCAGAAAACCTGAAACAGAGTATTTGGGTCAGAGCGAAGAGAACGAGCACTGGACACAGAGTATCTGCTGTGTCTGGTCGATTCTATACAATTAAAGGACAAATGCATGACACCAGCCGAAAGCATCAACCGTATTTACCCTTAAAGTGTACATCTCGGCCCCATAACACTCAGAGTACAGGGGGTCCATTGGAGGCCAAGTCAAAAAGTGGTGGATTCTGCAGCCCCCACTCCAAGGGCTGACTCCGTAGCCTATCAGAAGTTAGTTTGGTCTTGATGAAATATGATTCAATAGCTTCGGTAATCAAATTTTAATTTAAACGAAGTAAAACTATAAAAAACTTCAAAAGTCTGAGTACAAATTGTGAGTATACGGGGTTCTCTTGAAATCACGATTCTTACGAGTCCGCGTCCGTCGAGTCCTGAACTGCGAATGAATATGAACGAGTAAACTGGTCCACCAACTATATGATCATATAATTAGGACTTGTAACTGCTGATAGATGGCACACCAAGTCCCAATTTCAAATTTTAATATCAAAATCATTATATCAAACTTGGGGAGTGGTCCGCTGGACCGCCTGCACTATCAAAGGTTACGTTTCAGAGCAAAAAACATACTTTTATAATTGTTCCTAACGAGTTGCAATTACCAGAGGTAAGCACTAAAGAAAATAAGCCGGATACCGATAGCGAGATTACTTCTGATCAATATGACTGATAAACTGAGGAGATCTATATGAACCGAGTCGAGAGAGATGAAAAGAAATATTTTAAGGAATACTCTTCTTGGAAAACAGATAACAGACCGAGAAAAATAGATTAAAGTCAACAAGAAAAATAATCTTGACATTGTGCGGAAAATAACTTTGCGAGATACCAAACTATATCATGCATGCTAATCGACTGAAATCGTAAGATCAGTAACATGTAGATTATACCAATGTTCAGCATGAGGCTAGGGACCGTTCACGTCATTTTTAATGAATATATTAAGGGGTAAAATTAGTCGAATAAAAATGCAAAAATATTTATTAGATAAGCAGCTAGGAATCAACAGAGAAGATCACGGACTGATAAATGCAATGGGCAGTATTTCTAAAACACTGTTTGACACATTGCCAGAACCCGATTTGGATCAAAGCAATTCAGATATTGGAAAATTGTACAAAGACAATAAAGTTCTTGTGAGCAGCATTACAAAAAAATAAAAAAATAAAAACCTTATTAAATTCAGCTTTATACAGGCTTCACGTAATGATGGAAGATATTAAACAAGACAGTTACATTTTTCGTAAGATGAAAGGTGAAATAAATAATACGAAATCTTTGTTTAATATTATAATGTTCTTATATAAAATAATATTGCTTATCAATAATTATTTAATTTCACTCCCGCCTGCCCGTTGAACCCAAGAGATATTGAAAGCAGGAATGTTGTTTACCACATTATAGACAAACAGAAAAAGAATCAACATTTGTTCATTATTTGCATTGCCATAACATTTTAAACACTAGCAATTGAAAAATCCCTGGCACATATCAGTTGCAAATTCATTAACAAATTTTTCTAAAAAAACACAATCTAAAATCTATTAGGAATTGCCTGAGAACTCAAAACTAAATTTGTGTTCTCGGGGCTTCTTTTTGCTAAACAGGAAAATTAGCTGGTCCTCTACTGTTTCAAATTCAAGTTAGATATTAACTAATTGTATTGTATTGTTGTTTACCTAGATAATTTAATATGATCATGTATTTATATTGATCGACGTTATCTTTACTGATGCGCTTTTGAACATCATTCTCAGTCATTTCTTGATGGGTCCCAGGTACAAGCGGAAGAGGATTTAGCTATATATAACTAGGTGGTCTCGACAAGACACCAGTTATTTCAATCAGTAGAAAGGGAGAATTATCAGGCCTCAAGTTAGGGTACACCTGAATCTAGGGCTGCCATGCGAATGACGACGCAATCGAGCTGCTATATGTCGATAACCAAAACGGTGTCATGCATTAGCACCTTGATCATCAATGCCTCAATAATCGGTTTATAATTCTGTAGGAAGCTGAGTTACTTCGGCCCTCTAAAACTCAGATGAACTCAGATGTCGTGGAACTCGTCTCTAGTTTATTACAATGCCACGGCTCAGGATACTAGTTGTAGTACCTAGCTTTGCATAGCCAGTATGATAAAAGTGTCCACAAGAACATGATGAAGCATCCTATATTCTTTTTAAATTGCACTTCTTACATATTCTGTCAGGCATTTTCTTAGTTCAAAACCGTCCAGATTTAAAGTAAAGTAAATGTTATCAGTATACTTATCGCGACACTGGTGAGTCACTCTGTTTATGATAAGATTCTTATAGAAATTCAAAAGACATTTACACTTTGTTTCGGTGACACAGCATTAATATACAATATGTCATACTAGAACGATTACATCTTTTCAAAAAGAAGGGTTCCTTTTTGTTGTAACTCTTTTTGAACCGAAAATCAATCCTACTGCAAAACTCCGTTTTTTTCTGTATTAAAGGTGAGGAAAAAATTGCTAGCCAGGAATTTTTGACCAACGAAAACTTCTTCATCAAAAATGATTTTTAGAAAATAAAAAATATGATTTTACAGAAAAACTATACGATATGTAGAAAATTTTATTTTATTCGAACATCTGCACTATTTTTCCGCTAACTGTTCAGTATTGTTTTACCTAAGAAATTATACCATAATTTTTCGAGCATATTTATCTTTCTAAAGAATTTTTTTTCAAGTTTTGCATGGGTAGATATTATATTCGTGTCGGTTTCAATAAGATCAGAATATACTGATTAGGAAGCTGCATAAATATTGTTTAAGCAAATTAAAATTGTTCACATAATTTCTAAATTTCCTAAACAAAGCAATATTATCCTTAACATTCTTTCATTTCATTTCCTTTTTTTTCATTTTATGGAGCATTTTTAGCTCTCGACGCAGAAAATCATAAGAAATCGAAATATTTATAAGTAACTTAAATTACAAGTATGTTTTTGAGCCCAAACTGGATCAAAAATTCGATTTGGATTTTTGTTTCGTTCTTTAACAATTTTGGTTTTGTTGAGTTGCACTCGAATGTCCATAAATTGTACAAACGCCACAGCTAAAAAATCATTAAAATTCTGATAGTGGTTTGGCCAATGTGACCTTTTAAAAAGAATCGAGTCTAAAAATTAAAATTCGTCTAACTCCGAGTTTTGAGTATTCGAAGAAAAAAAATTGGAATGACGTTATAGGGATTAGCAAAAGATAAATGAAGAAGCCCTTATATCCATAATACATTGAGATGCAAATCTTTTATTTTAATTTTGATCCGGATACAGGCTACAAAGATTGTTTTTATTTATCTTTTTTTTCATTGAATTAATGATACACATGCTGTAATGAATCATCATTTGATACAACTTTAGTAAAGCAACGCCGAAAGATTGGGTAAGTTTGGCCTACATGGCATTCCTTAATTTCCATTGCGGTCATATTGTCAACTACACCACTTATCATGTTTATTCTTATCCTTGGATGCCCCTTACTTGCCTTGTATATCCCACGAAGAATCCCAGTATATTCCAGTATTGCAAAAACGTCACCATTGGATGTTGATAATACAATATGTTCTCGGTGTGGCACGGACACATATTTATTAGTTTCTGACAATACTCGAATTGGTTTATCGGCTGGAAAAACGTATCTTCGAAATTCAAATTGCCGCTTCGAATTTCTTCTGGGAATAAGCCTAATATGTCCAAGTTCTGCAAGTGTATACCCAAGCACTTCATGAGAAGGAGGTCTACCTTGAGGAGATTTGGACCTGACATCAAGAGAAGGCTCCTGAGGAGAAGTCCGTTCCAGTGAATGTTGTCTGACTGAGGAAGAATAACCAGGATTAAGTTGACGACTGCTATTCCGTTCATACTGTAGTGAATCGTAATTGGAAAATGCTTTAAAAAAACTGTTTGGGAAGATTGGGTGATTTTTGCCAACTGGACAATCCCTAATTTCATCGGGGGTCAACTTTTCAATTGCGCCGCTTCTAATATTCATTTTTATTCGCGAAAGATCTGTCCTATATATTCCACGAAGTATCCCGGTATAATCTAATATTGCAAAAATGTCACCATTGGATGCTGATACGACAATATATTCTCGGGTTGGTCCGAATACATATGCCTTCTCATTTATTCGCATTCGAATTGGTTTATCTGTCGGAAAAACGTATCTCCGAAATTCAAATCGCTGATTCGGATTTGTGCAAGGAATAAGTCGAACATATCCAAGTTCTTCTATTGTAGATCCAAGTGCTTGGTCAGTAGGAGGCCTGCCAGGAGGAGACACCGACCTGGCACGAATAATATACTCCTCAGGAGTATAAAACCAGTCAGATGAATAGCTGGTGCCAGAAGCAGAAGGAGAAGAAGAACCAGGATTATTTCCGTCATTATGGTTCCATTTGAACTGTAGCGAATCGTAATTTGAAAAAGCTTTAATAAAACTTTCTGGGAAGATTGGGTGATTTCTGCCTACTGGGCAATCTCTCATTTCTTCTGGGGTCAAAATGTTAATTGCGCCGCTTATCATGTTTATTTTTGCTCTCGGATTGTGGCTTTGTCTTTTATATATTCCACGAAGAAGCCCACTATACGCTAATATTGCTAAGATGTCACCATCGGATGTTGACAATACAATATGTTCTTGAGCTGGCACGGGACTATAAGTTTTTCCATCTATTCTCCATGTAATTCGTGTATCAGGTGCCAAAAAGTACCTTCGAAATTCAAATTGAAGGTTTTGATTTGTGCGGGGAATGAGCCGAATATATCCAAGTTGTTCCGGTGAACATTCAAGTACTTTAACAGAAGAAGAGCTGCCAGTAGGAGAACGGGACCTGGCCCGAAAAGGAGTTTCTTCTGTAAAAGTCGATTCAAGCTCATGTTGTCTTCTAGCATCAGAATAAGAAGAAGAAGAAGAAGGGCCAGGGTTACGTCCGCTATATGGATTTCTGCCAGAATGTGAACTGCATTCTGCAAAAAGAATTAGAAGATTTATTTTTGTCAGAACATTTATTTCTGATAGCTACGGCTAAATTCAATATTTTTTTTGGAAAAAAAGCAGTTTTCTAAAGGATCTCGTTTGCAAACAAAATTTATATACTAATTCAGTTTTGTTCATTTTTTATTTTAATTTGGGGAATATTTTAAAAATGCATCCCTGCATTAAATCTCTATCTTTATACACATACAATGATACTCTTTAATTTTGGCAAGAGTGTGA
>JAWWLR010223545.1:0-12420 GCA_035041075.1 Acraspis erinacei | reverse complement strand
TCTCTTAAACTCCGTTGAAATATATTTAAATGGATTAATATTTTTTAAATCACAGTCAATTTTAAGGTATGGATTTAATATTCAGCAGAATGGTCCAAGAATATTTTCTTGGACTCTCCTTGAGGTTTTCTTTTCAGTTCGTTGATATACGATAAATGGCTATCCCCAGATGCCAATGTTTTGAACTGGGAATTTTCTGAAAAGCGCAGACCTGATTGAAATTAATAAATAATAATCATAATCATAAAAATAAATATTAGCAAAAGTTTTTTTCTCCTTCTTAAAACAAGGTCAATTGACTGATAGAAATACATAACTTCTTAACGGGTTAAACAGAATCCAGATAATAAAAATGCATATAATATATTTTTAAATAGTCATGCGCTTTTGGGCACATACGCACTTAAAAAGATTGGATTTTTAACACCAACTTAAAAAATGTTACATTTAATATGCACCATGTTCCATTTAAAAATGACTCAAGGCAAAATGCTCGTACGCTCCTGCAATACAAGACACCTTTTGTCCTCCCCTCTTAAAAAAGCATGTGAAGCATATAAAGGATGTCTTGTGTTCTTGAAAATTTTAAATTATATTTTATAAATGATTAAATCAATATGTGAGACGATACATAAAAGCTTCTTTAAAACATTTCGAGTATTTGCGGAGCCATATTTCCCCTCTTCTCAATTGCTCTTAGAGTTGTTTTCATACTGATTAAATAAGTTAAGAAAATTAAATTTTCGTTATTATTAAACTCCTTGAGATTATAGAAACATTTTTAAAAATATTAGTAAACAAAGAAAAGAAAACTTTATTGAAGAGGTGGAGAACAAAACTAAGTTTTGTTTAGTTTTGTTTTTATAATGGTACAAGAAATCTAAATTAAAGGAAGGGATCTCCCCACCTAAGTGACCAAACTGCTCGGAGCATTGGTGGAACGCTAAATTTTGTTATCAGACATTTCAGAATCCTTGGTCAAAATATAGCGCTTTATTAGACGACAGGGTTTTTTAGCAGTCTTCGAGCAATGCTCAGGTAAGTTTGGAAATTGTGATGCCGAAACCCATCGTTTTCATTTAGGATTCTTGCAACATTCAGACTGCAAGACAATCATTATTTTATCATTGTCATTGACTTTAATATGTAAATTTATTAATAATTTAATGTAAGTATACATAAATAGATAGTAAGGCTTTTATAATATATTTTAAATTTCAACAGCTATTAAAACTATAATTCCGCACACTATCTCAATAATCTAAAGGTTCGACAACGAGAATAATATATCAAGATTTACCAAAGAAATTTAGTCAGCGTCGCCGTTTTTAAGTACATTGTACTCAAAAGGTACATTTCGTGAAATTTGAGTACGTAAGTACCACAATCACAATTTGAGTACACCTTACATTGTACTCTTTTTTTAAAGTACATTAGAGTACAAAAACTAAATTTGTATTTTTAAGATTTTATTTCTGAATACGTTTGGAATTAGCGCGTTGGGCACTGCGCCTCATGTGCCACTGAAATTGGCCGATGCTGTTAAGAACTTTCCACAGCTGATGACAAATAAAAAGTGTGCACCGTGCTTGTTTTAGCCAGAGTGAACTAAATGGAAAAAACTACGGTCTCCTTCACTCAAATTCGAAAGTCGAAAATTAAACCTCTTTTTTGGGACGAAGAAAAATACTTCTTCTACTCCGTTTGAACAGGTTGCGTCGTACGTTGATCGAAAGTTCGGAGCTATACTTCCATGATCCTCCATTTTTATAACACATTTATCAGTAAATGAATAAAACGCAGCAAATAAACTATTAAGTTATTTCATGTACGAGCTTTTATATTCAAAATAATGTTTCAAATGATTAATGCCAATGTTTCACGACTCGCCGTTCTTCAAAAAACCGAGGTGCACCTTTAATGCAAAAGCGAAAATCGTGTAACCCGCCTGGTCGGCACGTACGGTGATATAGTCCATTCAGTCCCATAAATTGAGAACCATCAGCATGTAATTTGCTGGAATAAATCCCCGCTCTTGTTTACACACGTAAGTCCAAGTTGGGAAAATTTGCTAGCTTAATTGCTTTCTAATAGCATCTTTACGACATCGCGTAACCTTGTGGGTCACCAGAATCAAGAAGGGAGAGCGAGAGAGGCCATAACGGACACATGGTCAGCAGCTGCGCGGGAAGGATTCTCCGTCCCACGGCTAGTCAGGCAGGCACGGCTGTGACTCACCCGTATAAACTCTCTCTTCTAACTTTCTCTCGGAAAAGTTGGCAGCGGCTGCCAACTTAATTCCGAAAGCATTTCGTAATTTTTTTTTACTTTAAATAATAACTTTTATATTTTTCTGTGATCTGTTTATAACTTCGATACCTTTAATGTTTTTTCTTTCAAATTCCTATTGCTATTCCGCCTGTGAATGTATTTTAATTCCTGCAATCTATTTTTAATTATTCCTATGATCTAACTTTACTTCGATTTTACTGTTCAATTTAATCTTCGACTTATCATTTTATTTTAATCTCTATTTGATATAAATTTACTTCGATTTTTGTTTCACGAATTATTTTCGTATTTTAATTGTGATCTTACGATTTTACAGAACTTACGGAGGTCCAAAACTTAAGAGAACTTTCAAACAGTAGGCAGCGCGCGCGCGAAAGGCGAAGAGAGTGGGACGCCTAGGCGGTCCGAGACGCCCCTCCACCCTTCTCACGATACGCCGAGAGCTCCGCGCCAACCGCAGGCCGGCAGCCTCTCGGCCGCTTAGGTCAAAAGACGGGTGCCTCGAGCCGAACGTCGCACTCTCGCTCCGACCTTCCTATAGGCAAACGCACATTCGTGACAGATTTGTCGCTCTCCGCGAAGCCTTCCATGCTAATTGCCGCGTGGGAGACCGTCACCCTTCGACCGATCTTCCCTTCTTCGTACGTGACGGCACGGGCTTCAGTTCCTGCGAACTGGCCCTCAACGAGGAGCTGACACGGGCTTCGGTTCCTGCGAATCGGCCCTCGACGAAAAGCTGCACGAGCCTCGGTTCCTGGCGAACCGGCTCGTTCCAGAAAGCAGCCGAGGTAAAGGTTCCGAGAGCCCATCTCCACCGAGGGACCATCGACACGAGTCTCAAACTTTGCTCCCTGGCAGCCATCACCACCTGCCAACCAGTGAAGCATCACGACAACTTCACTCTTCAACTTTAGAACAAGTCGGGTCCAACACAAACAAACAACCCCGACTTGTATCAACGGCAGGCATTTCTTTTTCTTTAGCGTAGGTGACTTATTTCACAATCCATCGCGAGGCATCTGTTTCATGCTGATATCTTGCCTTCAAGAACTCTATATTCATGTTCTCTTCACATCTCTTCTTAATTGGTTGCATATGAGCAATAAAAGACAAGTTCACATTCAATGACCTTGAAAAATTAACTTTATCTTATTGTTATGACTTGCTATGCATTTCCTCGTAGAGCATAATGACGTTGAGAGCTGCAAATTTACGAATTTTATTCAAAATCGACAGAAAGCCATTTCATGTACATTTTATGTGTAGGGGGGGGGGCGGCCTTTCGAATATTTTGCGACAGAAACTGTTGCAGCCATTGGTGATTGTTAGCTTTTTAAATAGTCTTGTGATTGCATTTTCTCCCTTTAATAGTACAAAGCAGTTTTAGTAAGAAGATTTTTTCTACTGTTGTACTATTTTTTATTGAATTTTTCGATGAATTCAAGGTAGACGATTATCACGAAAGCACATTAATTTAATAAAACAATTTGTTATCAGACAATTCAGAATTTAATAAAATAAATAAATCAGACGAAAATTGAAGGCTTTAGAGTGTTTCAAAGAAGAATGTGTACTTCTTTCCACTGTGCTCTGTGGAATACAGTGATATTATGTACAATTTTTGTCGAGACTTTCGTCACGTCAGTTAAGCAGAAAAAGCCGCAAAAGAAGCTCAAAAAGTAAAACTCAAAAAGTACGACAGAACGGGACAGCAACAACAAAATTTAATTAAAGTTGTATATTTTTGTTGCAGAATTAAGTTTACAGTCTGAGCGTCTATGTAATTCCGGTTCTATTCCTGGTGTTCCACGTACCGGAAGTTCAGATTCTCCTCCGAGGTCTCCTGCTCCTGTGAGGTCGAGGTCTAGGTCTCCTGCTCTCGGACATTCTTCTTCTGAGAAGACTTCTTCTTCAAGGCCTTTTCTTCGTACCAGGTGCATGCATTTACCTGACAGGCTTCCTTCGAATAACGGACCTGGACATAAACTTGATAAACTTCCATACCTTCGGCTAATTTCCAAAACGGCCACAAAACGGATATTTGAACTTCGAAGATTCACTTTTCCTGCCGATACCCGACTTAAACTGAGAGTAGGGGAAAATCGCTACATCCCATTACCAACCCAAGAGCAAATTGTTCTGTCAACATCCGACGGTGACGCTTTTGCAATATTGGAGAGTTCCAATGTTCTTGCCGGAATATATGTCTCTGATACTTGGGTGGGAGGTTACACACGGGCAAGAATAAACATGGAAAGTGTCACTGTTTCTCCATTGACTGCAGTAGAAAAAGATGATACTCCAGTTGGTTCCCAATGTCTAATCAGAAAACATTTCCGAATAAAATTCAAGTGAAGCGCAATCCTTAATGCGATATTGATTTAATAGAAACCTGTAAGCTTAATTGACACACTGAGTGTATGTTTGAAGACAATTATGCGCATGCGCTCGCTGGTCACAGTATCTTATCTGCAAGTCCTGACATTTGGTTTGAATTACGTAAAAGTTTATTTAATTTAGAACTATGCAGTTGTATGGAAATCCATCTAGGCATTTTTTCTTCACATTGAGATATTAATATATAATCTGCTTAATGTAAGTTGCGTTTACTTAGAGAAGATTAAGTTATGTTACCTTAATTCAATCATCGTAATCGAAATTTCATAAAAAAACGTGTTCTGTAATTTGAAATCGGTTTTTGCATCAATATTTTCTAACGAAGTAATAGAGTGACTGTGAAACAAGGGTTCAATTTAATAGAACTTTTGCGCACAGGCATGCCACTTCCCAGAGCCAGCAGTTTCATGTCAACATCGCTAGTCGCACCAAAGTGACATGCCACCCAAAGAAACACTCAAGGATGATGGGAGAGCTTGTCGAGGTTTTAATGAAATCTTAGCAATTAATGTAATCACAATTAAAGTATAAGGTAGTTTTTGTCATCCGGGCTTGCGTTAACAAGGGGAAAATGGTAATTATCCAAAAATAGAGAAGGTGTCTAGAGTTTTCGCGATTTGTAAAACTGGCGACAAAGCTCAGATAATGAACTAGATACCTATTTCTATTATAAGTAATTTCCCAAAAGTTCTGGAAAATTGTCTTGCAGACTTTATTACATCTTCAATATGGTCACATTTTGTGGAATGTCAACATGGGTTCGTCAAGGGGTGCTCTGCGATTGCTAACTTAACCATCTTTTTTCAATTGGTATCGAAATTTCTAGACTTTGGTGAGCATTTAGACATAATATATATTGATATATTGATATATAGGAACCGAATATAGGACCTCTTATATCGCCAGTCTTATTTCAATGGTGTAGGAAACTCCTCAACTCCCAATTTAATCATTTTTGCTGATGATACAAAGTTATACTTGGAAATAATCTTTATTGGAGACTGTGTAAAACAACAGATCAAATTCCTGGTGTTCCTAAAGTGGTGTCAGAGAAAATATTTGAATCTTAATATAGAGAAATGTCAAGTAATGTCATATTCGAGAAAGCTGGATGCAATTATGTTTAGATTAGAACTCGAAGATGTATCAATAAAAAAAATTCCAAGCGAATAATGCAAGTGTTAAAACGGATCCACAACCTAATTTTCTAAACTACTTGAAATACATTATTAACTCTGCAAATAGAGGTTTAGGCTTCAAACTAAGGTCTTATGAACATTTGAAAAATAATCATACACTAAAGATTCTATTAAATGCGATTAAAACATCAAAACTCGAATATTTGAAAGTAACCTGCGGCCCTCGAATAAAAACTTTAATCAATAAAATAGAAAAAATTCAAAAAGTTTTCTTGAAACTGCTCGCTGTTAAAATGGATGGGGCCTATCCCCCTAGAGGATGAGATTCTTATAATCTTTGAAAAAGATTCAATGTATTAAACTTACAGAAGAGATATCTAATGTTGCCTTAAACATTGGGGTATAAAATAGTTCGGGGTCGATCAGAAACCTCGTGAAGCTAATTATTCAAAAAATGCCCCCCCCCCCCGCTTGTGACACCCCATGACAAATAAGAAAAAGTGATAATCGCAGTTATCTTCTTCAACTTTTTTTTCTAATCCAAACCATCGTAAAAGAAAGGAACTTTACGAAGTAGATAACCAAGGAACAATTTCAAAATTTAAATTTGTATCTACGGAGTGCTCAGATGATTTTCCATCGTTATGAAGGGAGCCTGATCAAGTACTTCTTTCTCCGAAATTTTAATGATGTTTTTTTCAACTAAATCTTCATCGATCCATTACCATGCTTCTTCCTTCTCTTTTTCAATAATGACGGCCAGTAACTCTCTTTGCCGTTTCGCTGCTACTATTACGGGTCGGATTTTTCGAAATGGAGTTTTGCTCTCCGCAGGATTTTTTGTATTTCTCTAATTTGTTCAAACAAGTTATCCAATTTTTATTTACCGATGGGCAAGCAATATCGTACAGGACTTCTTTGTCTAGATCTCCGTGGATCAGAACAACAAATTTCATCTGAAAATATAGTAATTTGTGGGAAGTATTGCCTTGTACGAACATGTTTGTCCTCCCATCTTTTATCCTTCTTTGCGAGATGTGATTATTCCATTTAAGAATTTTCGGGGCAAACGTACTCACTTACAACACCGTATCCATCAATTAAATTATTTCACCATATTTCAGCCAGGGTCTCGCTAGTATACGAAAAGTTGTCTTTTCCTTCCTTGTCATCAATCGTTTTTCCACTATTATCAAGATGCGTCCAGTAACACTCATTTGGAAGTATGACTCCACTTAAATCTTTGCTCAATGGAGCTATTTGTATTTCAGCTAGGTTGAAAGCATTTCGGCCTGGAGCATTACAGGCAACGAAGAAGGCATCCAAGTTACTTTTCAAAAAACGGCGAATTTCTGTTTTAATCACTTTCGCATAACGCGGATTTTCATCAGGACCGCCATCTACAGTGATAATCCAAACGGGTTTGACGACACCAAGTGTATTCTTCAGAATTTGGTCAAACTCTGATAATTCCACAATTTTTTAAATGTGCAAAGCGTACGTAGATGCAGTAGAGGAAGCATGTTTCCCAGAATGTATGACAATGTATGTAGGACCAGAATATCCAACGGCATCCCTAGTACCTACTCCATTTTATTTTATCACGATTCCGGCGTATACAGAAGGAATAAGTTTTTGCGAAGACGCGATGACTCAATCGTGACCCGGAAACCGGATATGGTACTCCACATGCATCACCATTGGACTTGGTTTGTGAGCCTATAACGTTCAATAAAATAAAAAAATGCTCGCAGGTTATGCCAATGTGCACACGTGCTTTATCATTTTGGCTTATAAATGCAATTTTTTTTTTCCCAAGAATCGATGTATGCTTTCCCAAATTATGTATATTTGCTGCTTCGGGATGCTCATAAACGTGGTTTCTACGAAGATCTGCTTGTGACTAGCAAGTTTGATGGGCTCATTAATTTTTTGTTTTTCCCTTGCATCTGTTTTTTTAGTTGAGGATTTTGAGAACATGGTAATTCAATAGCTTTTCTTTTTTCCGCTCTGTAAATGTTGTTCCTCTCCGTACACTCTCGCCTTTGTTGCAATGATTTTTTCAAAATGGTTAGCGCTCTTTTCGGCATTCAGGAATTTCTCTTCTTCGTCAGTCAATATATTTCTTTTTTCCGAATTTCCAAAGCGTCCATTTTAAGTTTAGCAGATTGAGTTTTTAGTAACAATTTGTCTTGGTCTCGAGTTTCTGCTCTTTTTCACTTGTATTTTCATCGTATACAAAAACGAACATATTTCAAAAAGGGTGTCATCAACGTTACAAAAATATGTTTTTTCATTACTCAAAAATTATTAGAATTTCAGTGAATCTGCGTTTTAAGTTTGAAAAAATCATAAAAATTGAAAATCTTACAAAATAAATACTTGAGTTTAATAAACAGGATTAAGCACAGGATTAGGATTGACTTCACTACAATTTTCACTGGAAGTGGATGTCGAATTTGAGGATGAAAAATATTTCTCGGGCTCTTTTGATGAACTAATCTCTTGCTCCTTAGATAAATTATTATTTTTCTTTGACGCTGTCTAAGTACGAAAATAGGATGTTCGTGTTATAAATATAAATATTACAAATATAAATTTAGACAATTTATTTTGTTCCAAAAGGACATCTTTTGACTTTTATTCTTCAAAATACAATTCGACAAGTCTTGCAGCTAATTTTTCATCGCAGCCTCGAAATTTTCCTCTTTTTGTGTTCGTTCCAAAATTCATATGTAACTTTTTGCAAATTACAAGGGTTTTTCAGGATAAGCTGCCTTCATTTTCGATACGTACTCTTGATACACGCGATTTCTATCCATATTAGAAATTTACGAGTGAAAAAAACAGCATCGATGCGCAAAATAAGCAATAACTCAGGTTATGATCATTTGCCTCGCAATTTTAGAGTTGAAGTTGCCTCATGCGGTGTAAACACAGAAATGTGTAATGCAATGCTGACAACGCTCCAAGCATCATTACAGCTAAACCGCGCGATACTTGAAAAAAGAAAATCAAAATTCGGTATATTTTTTCGTGATCCTCCTCCTCTGTGACAAATTGTGATATAACTGACCCCCCCCCCCCTGAGCTCATCACGAAGTTTATGAAGGGCCCATCAGTGTACTAATCGATTGCATTGAATTGTCAAGTAGCTTTCAATTTAGAGGGCCACGTACAAATAATTTGAAGTAAGTAAAATTATAATAAATTCGCCAATCTCTAGAATTTTTAGGAATATAAACTTTATCTGTCAAAGGTCAAATATTGAAATGGACATTTTCGATACATCACTTTCCAGCTTTATAGAGAAATGTTAATCACTAATTCTGGACTTCAGAAACGTAGATACTAGTTATTATAGTTAAGCTAATCTGACATTACAAGAAGAAATAAGACACTTCAATATTATAGTATTATTAAAAAATTTGGAAATAAAAAAATTCTTCTTTAATTCAGAAAAAATATCCATCCTACGAATTGATTCAAATTCTTCAATTCAAATAAGTTTCCTCTTTCAATCCAGAGACCAAATTGAAAATGCAAAATAAAACTTTTTAAACTCGAATATATTTTAAATCACATACACTAAAAAGTAAATAATTTTCGGTAATATAAAATAAATTACATTAGAATTGATTCACAAGGATTTTTTACGAAGAATTTCCACCTTCAGATTACATTTTTTGGAAGGAATGAAGGAGCAGATAAGAATAAAAAAGCTGCTTTTTCTCGAAAACCCCCGAACCGATTTTTATGAACAAATATACGTTTTGGTCTCGGAGGAGAAAATTAACCAAAAAATTCAAGACAATATAATTACCAAAACTGCAAGTACAAAAATCTTTGAATTATTATCATTAGTATGATATAAATTGATTTTTAGTAATTCCTATACATGTGTCATGAAGGAAATAATCGATTTGTTTTCCCAAAATACATATTGTTGATATAAGAATATTTTTTTAATTCCATTCTTGTTCTACCATTGGCAGTTATTCTTAATTCTATTGGTGAATATAATAAAATATTTTTAACTTGACAAAATTCATCAGAATATCGCAAATATGCATTTTTTAAAGAAATGCATGATAAGTGGCAATTCAAATCCGTGAACATACTTTTTAGTCTAATGAAATACATTAATGTAGTCTAGACTAATGAAAAAGTTATTTGGCAAATTTAGTTTGATAATTTTCTTCACAAAAGCCTAATCTACGTGGATATTATGGCAGGCATTATTTTTAAGTATACATGAATCAAAATAATTTTTATGTATATTATCATACACTTGAGAAAATATATCAGGAACATTTTTAAGAGACATTTTATTCCTTTTCCTAAATTTTGAAATAAAAATAATCTCACAAGCACAAGCTGGATGCATATGTAACTTATGTGATAAGAATTAGAGTACAAATTTTATCTTGTAATTCATCACCAAATTGGTCACTGTTAGTATTAATATTTTTCGAAACTCTATTTTAATTTGTACGATATGATATTGAGCAACAAATTTGTACTAATTAAATACATAGTCAATGTATAGCAGATTATCAATATAACCTAAAATAAACTGTTTTTTTTTAAATTTTAACCTCAATAATATTTGTATAGAAATTTTCTTTATGAGAATTCTCTACTACGCAGAAAAGAATTGTTATTGGGCATTTTATTTAAACTTTTGTCGTTTTTCCAATAATTCAATTTTATATTTTTAATCGGATTTTTTTTAATTGAAAGAAACTTGAATCGTCCTTTCTAAAAATTGTAAATAAGACTTTCAAAGTCAGTCAAAGCTGAAATGCCGAAAAGTCTGCATTAGAACGCCTGTAACTGATACTAAATCATGTGGCAGAAATTACTTTTATGTTGATGCTTTAATTTTTTGAAAACAAATAGGATTCAAAAAGTTTCTTTTATTCTGCTCTATGAGATCTTGCGAAAGACATCCATGTGGTCTAGGCTAATGCAAAAAATATTTAACAAATATATTCAAATAATTTTGTTCATCTAATAGTCTTACCAATAGGAAAATTATCTTACGCTTGTTTTTAACTATACGAGAATCAACAGATTTTGTTATCTTATCAGATGTCTTCTAAAAGATCTTGCACAACATTTTCACCAAATATTTCATTCCTTCGCTTGAATTGTGCAATAAAAAAATCTTAAAAGGACAAGTTCCAAGCAAAGCGAGAAGGGGAGTGACACTAGGCATGATAGCCGTACGCTCTTGACACCCGAAACCTTTTGTTATACATTCCTAAAAAGGCATGTGAAGCAGGTAAAGGATTCTGGCCTTCTTGACAATTTGAAATTATATTTGAAAGGAAATCATAGCGTACTTAGAAGCAGGAAGAATGTGTGTTACAACGCTGACATTTTTTTCAAGATGCATATAATCGTATCAATCGCGCGTAAAATTTTATTTAGCGGGCGTAAAGTTCCATGTAGCGGGTGTAAAGTTTCATGTCGGCCTGGCGACAAAGAGCGGATCTGCGAACGTCGAATGGGCTGGAAACGGCCACATTCCGCCTGCTTCACGTGAATGCAATTGTGCAATTGTTAAACTTGGACAATTAGAGTATGAAGGTCACTTTCTAAAGGATCCGATAATTTGGAAAAGGAAGTGAAGGCTCTTGATTGAACGGTTATGGTAGTAAGTATTACAATTTATTTACACAGATTTCCTTTTAGCCTAAAATAATCGAATGGTTCTGGCTGTTACATGGCTACATTGATTAAAAATTTTTTAAATATTGTTGTTGTTGCCGAACTTTTAGATTCTTTCCATAGTCTGTAAATTTATAGTTTTAATAGTTGAACAATTTTTTTTAAGATTTTAAAACTTTGATGTACAAGAAACCTAAATTAAAACTAAGGATTTCCCCATCTCAATTACCAAACTGCTCTGAGCATTGTTCGACGGATAAATTTTGTTTTCAGTCATTTCAGAATCATTTGTCAAAAGATAGCGCTTTATTAGACGACAAGTTTTTTTTAGCAGCCTTCGAACAATGCTTAGGGCAATTTGGAAATTGTGATGTCAAAACCCATTGTTTTAATTTATGATTCTTGTAACAGTCTGACTGAATGAAAATTATTATTTTATCATTGTAATTTATTCTAATATTTAAATTTATTAATAATTTAATGCAATTGTACATAAATAGATAGTAAGGCTTTTATAATATATTATAAATTTCAGAAGCTATTAAAACTTCAATTCCAAACACTATCCCAATAGTCTAGGTCTCCTGCTCTCGGACGTCCTTCTTCTAAGCATACGTCTTCTTGAAGGCCTTTTCTTCCTACCAGGTGCATGCATCTACCTGACAGGTTTCCTTCGAATAGTGGACCTGGACATAAACTTGATAAACTTCCAAACATTCGGCTAATTTCCAAAACGGCCTCAAAACGGATATTTGAACTTCCAAGATTCACCTTTCCTGCCGAAAATGGACTTCAACTTAGAGAAAGAAAAAATATATATATGACCCTCTTCCATACGAAGAACAAATTGTTTTATCATCGTATGACGGTGACGTATTTGCAGTATTGGAGGGTCCGACTGTTAGGGAAGGTGAGA
>JAWWLR010223493.1:0-12422 GCA_035041075.1 Acraspis erinacei | reverse complement strand
ATTAATTGTTTTCTTAAATGTCAGCTTGTGTTCAAATTCATTATTTTATTTGAAAATGCTGTTTGAAAAATTGACTATTTTGTTGAAACTTAATTTTTTTACGGAAAATTTGATCATTCTTCTGGAAAAGCATTTTTTCAGTTGAAAATTTAATCAAATTGTTAAAAAGTAATTTTTTTGATGAAAATTTAACTGTTTCCTTAAAAGTTTGACCCCGGTTGAAGCATTATTTTATTTGAAAATGCACTAATCCCCTTGGTGTAATAATAATAATAGTTCAAATTTAACTGTTTTGTTGAAAATGGTTTCTTTTACTAAAAATTTAACTATAAAATTGATTTATTTTGTAAAAAAATTAATTATTTTCTCAAAAAGCCATTTTTTTAATGGAAAATTTAACAGTTTTGTTGAAACTTCTTTTATGCTGGAAAATTTATTATTTTTGTTGAAAATTCATCCCTCTGATTGAAAATTATTTTTTCTTTTTGCTGAAAAATTTAATTATTTCTTTGAAAATTCATTTTTTTAAATTTCATTATTTTGTTAGGAAGTCATTTTTTGTCGAAAATTTAACTGTGTCGTTAGAAATTTATCTTTTTGACTGAAAAATTAATTATTTTAGCTGAAAATGGATCCTCGTAGGTAAAAATTGTACTATTTTGTTGGAAATTCTTTTTTTTATTTGTTTGAAAAATAATTTTTTTTGTTAAAAATTTTATTATTTTGTGGAAAGTCCTTTTTTAATAGAAAATTTATCTATTTCCTTAAATATTTGTCTTTTTGGCTGGAAAATTAATTTTGTTTTCTCGAAAATTTAACTCTTTTGTTGAAAAATGGTCGTTTTGGATTAAAAATGCATTATTTTATTTTTAAATGCATTTTCCTGGTAGAAAATTGGACTACTTTCTTTAAAACCATTGCCTTTTTCGTAAAAATAATTTTGTTCACTGAAAATTTAACTGTTTCTTTAAAAATTACTGTTTTTTGTTCAAAATTTAATTATTTTCTTGATCACTTTTTTTATTGTTGTAGAAAATTAAACGCTTTTGTGGAAAATTCGTCCTTTAGGATTGAACATTCATTATTTTATTTAAAAATTTTACTATTTTGTTGAAAATTATTTTTTTTAATTATTAATTGAATTATTTTGTTGAAACGTCATTTTTCGACGAAAATTTAACTATTAAGTTAGAAAAATTGTCTTTTTAGGTGAAAAATTAATTTTTTAGTTGAAAATTAATTGAAGATTTGACTTTTTTATTTAAAATTCTTCTCTTCGGTTGAAAATTCACAATTCAATTAATTTTTTTTAAATGTAACTGTTGCGTTGAAAATTTGTTCTCTTGGTTTGAAAATTTCATTATTTTAGTTGAAAATGCAACCTCCGTGTTGAAAATTTTACTACTTTCTGAAAAATTCTTTTTATTTTTGTTGAAAAATAATTTTTTTACTGATAAATTAACTATTTGTTTAAAAATTTATTTACTTTGTTGAAAATTCAATTATATGGTCAAAAAGTCTGTATTTCTTCGTCGAAAATTCAAACTTTTCTGTTGAAAATTTTTTCTGTTGGATTAAAAATGTAATATTTTAGTTGAAAATGCATGCTGAAAATTTTACTAATTTATTGCAAATTTTTGTTATTTTGTTAAATAGCCATTCTTTTGTCGAAAATATTTTATGGAAACTTTTTTTTACTGAAAATTTAATTATTTCTTTGAAATTTTTTTTTTTAAATCAAATTGTTTTTTTTTTAAGTCATTTTCTAATCGAAAATTGAACTCTATTGATAAAAATGTTGTCTTTCCCTGGAAAATAATTTATTTCAGTTGCAAATGTTGGTTGATAGTTAGACTATTTTGCTTCAAAATTAATGTGGGTAATATTTTTAACTCAATTTAAAGTTTTAAACAGCTCTAAATTCCTAACTTTTCAAGTTAAAATATCGAATTTTCAACCAAATAGATAAATTTTTAACCAGATATTTAAATTTTCAACCGAAAAGATTAATTTTTTAACATAACAGACGATTTTTCAACAAAATACATGAATTCTCAACGAAATAATTGAATTTTTAACTAAAAAACAAAAATCAACCAAATAATTAAAATTTCAGTTCAAAACATTATTTTTTAGCAAAAAAAAGGCAATCAAAGCGACAAATTTTTAACTAAACTAAACTATTAAACTTAACTAAACTATTTTCAAACAAAGAGATAAATTTTCAAAGAAGAGATTAATTTTTGGTCAAAAAATAATATTTTTTCAGCAATATACATAAAATTTTCAACGAAATAGTTTATTTTTAACTAAAAAAGACCCATTTTAAACCAAATAGTTGAATTTTTAACTAAAGAGGGTCAATTTTCAACCAAAAATGCAATAATAAAATTTTCAGTTAAAACAAAATTATTTTCAAAGAATGAAAATAAATTTAAAAAAACTTAATTTTCGACCAAAATGCTCATAATTTTAATTTAAAATCCAACTCATTCAGTTTGATATTTCATCAATTTGGTTGAAATCTAATTTTTTAAATTAAAAATTTAACTTCCGTTTTGTTGAAAAATCGCATTTTTCATAGAAAATTAATTTTCTTGTTTGAAAATTAATTTTCTTGTTTGAAAATTAATTTTCTTGTTTGAAAATTAATCTTCCTGATTGAAAACTGAAGTACTTGGTTCAAAGCAAGTTAAAATACTTTGAATTTTAACCAAAAAGATGAATTTTCAACCAAAAAAGATTAATTTCTACCAAGAAATACGAATAATAAACAGAAAAAATTAATTTTCCAACTAAAAAAGTTAAACTTTCAACCAAAAATTAAATAGTTAAATTTTAATTTAAAAAAAATTAATATTACACCAAATATATGAATTTTCAACTGAAATGATTGAACTTCGAACTAGAATCGTTATATTTTTCTTTAAAAAATAATAATATCGAACCAAAACAAAACACTATTTTTCAACAAAATAATTAAATTTTTTAGCAGTGAATTTTGAACTTAAAAAAAGGAATTTTGAACTTAAAAAAGGAATTTTGGACTATAATAATTAAATTTGCAACCAAGAAGATAAATTTATTTATCAAGAGAGACAAATTTTCAACTAAAAAATATGATTTCTCAACATAAAATTCAAAAATTTAATTTTTAGTTACAGGAATTGTTAAATTTTTAGTAAAAAAAATTAATTTTTGACCATGAAAAACGAATTAAAAAAAATAGTTACATTTTTAAAAAAAGTGATGAGGTTTCAACTAAAATGATAAATCTTCAACTGGAAAAGTTGAATTTTAAACAAAAAAGATTAATTTTAAACCAAGAAGATTAATTTCTACGAAAAAAGGAGAATTTTCAACTAAAGAGGATGATTTTTCAACCAAATATTGAACATTTAAAGTTAAAAAAAATTAATTATCAACAAAAAGCAAATTTTCAACCCTAACTGATTAAATTTTTATTACAAAAAAAGATGAATTCTGCACGAAAAATGAGCGGAATTTTCGACTAAGAAACATTTTTTAGATAAGAGAGAGAAAAGATTTGCAAGCAAACTGTTGAACTTTCAACAATATACTTGAATTTTCAACTAAAAATGATCAATTTTAAACCAAAAATGGAATAGTTAAATTTCCAGTTAAAGAAATTAATTTTAATTAAAAAAATTAATTAAAATAAAACGAATTTTCGACAAAATAGTCGAATACAATTACAGGTTTTCCAGGTTTTCCAGGTAGAGTAGACACTACTAATTTAATTTATCTGCCTACACGTGCCTATTTATTGCTTAGATATATGTACTTGTAATGATGAAATTGTTTGAAGAAGAAAATGAATTCTTCCTTAGTTCGGTAAAATGTTTTCTTTATTTTACGTCTCCCGTCAACCTTTAAATCAGTAATTTTTAGTTTCGAGAAATATTAAAATGTTCAAATTTATTAATTTATTTTAGAGAAAAATTTCTTTTCTTACTAATATTTTTATTTATTTATTGTATGCATTTATTTATTATTATTCTTAGTATCATAGATGACTTTTTAACAAAATACTTAAATTTTTAACATAATAGTTGAAGTTTTCACCTAAGAAGATACATTTTCAACAAATAAGTATCATAATTTATATTTAAATAAAAAAAGATTAAAATTATACCAAGAAAAATAAATTTTCAAACCAAAAAGACGAATTTTTAACAAACAAAGTTTTTCCACTCAAAAAAGAAAAAAAAAAGTTTATCTAAATTGTTGTAACAGATAAAATTTTAAAACAAAGACAAATTTTCAAAAAAATAGTTGAATTTTCATCCAAAAAGATTCCCGTTGACTTTTCAATATCAAAATAAGAATTTTTAAACAAGAAATAAGTTTCCACGAAAAAAACTGAATTTTTATTCGATAAAGACAAATTTTTAACAACAAACAAAATTTTTTAACAAAATTGTTAAATTCTCTAACAAATAATTGCATTTTTGTCCAAAAAATATGAACTTTCTCTTCAAAGAGATGAATTTTTATTTTATTTAAATCAGAAGAGTAATTAAACTTTGATCCAAAAAAGATTCCTGATATGACTTTTATGATCAAAATATTAATTTTTAACAAGAAATGAGTTTCTACGAAAAAATTTAATTCTCAATTCAAAAAGACGAATTTTTTCAACCAGAAAGAATGATTTTTTAAGCAAATAGTCGTTCTCTATCGAATAGATCCATTTTTATCAAAAAAAAATCTATATAAAAAAAAAATCTTGAAACAGATGAATTTTCATTTTTAAAAAATTAAATAGTTGAATTTTCATCCAAAAAAGATTCAAACTGACTTTTCATGATAAAGATATGAATTTTCAATCCTAAAACACGAATTTTAAACAAACAAATAAAACTTTTGAGCAAAATTGTTAAATTCTCTACCAAATTATTTCATTTTTATTTAAAAAATATGAACTTTCTCTTAAAACAGATTAATTTTTATTTTAAAAAAATCAGAATAGTTTAATTTTTATCCAAAAAAGATTCCTGATTAATTTTCAAGATCAAAAATGAATTTTTAAAAAGAAATAAGTTTTTACGAAAAAATTTAATTCTCAATCTAAAAAGATGATTTTTTTCAACCAGAAAGAATGATTTATTAATCAAAAAAAAATTTTAACAAAGCTTTTAAGTTCTCTACCAAATAGTTGCATTTTTATCCAAAAAAGATTAAATTTCTCTTAAAATAGATTAATTTTTATTTAAAAAAAATCAAAAACTTCGTTGAATTTTTATCCAAAAAAGATTCCTGATGACTTTTCATGATCAAAATATGAATTATTTAACAAAAAATAAGTGTTTACGAAAAAATTTAATTATCAATCCAAAAAGACTATTGTTTTCAACCAGCAAGTATATTTTTTTAACCAAAAAGTCGAACTCTATCGAGTAGATCCATTTTTATTTAAAAAATATGAACTTTCTCCTGAAAGTAGATTCATTTTTATCCAAAAAATATGACATTTCTCTTGAAACAGATGAATTTTCATTAAAAAAAATTAAATAGTTGAATTTTCATTCAAAAAAGATTCAAATTGACTTTTCATGATAAAAATATGAATTATTTACCAAAAAATAAGTTTTTACGAAAAAAATTTAATTCTCAATTAAAAAAAAAAAGAATTTTTTCAACCAGAGAGAATGATTTTTTTACCAAATAGTCGTTCTCTATCGATTAGATCCATTTTTATCCCAAAAATATGAAACTTCTCTAAAAACAGATGAATTTTCATTTAAAAAAAATTAAATTGTTGAATTTTCATCCGAAAAAGGTTGAAATTGACTTTTCATGATAAAAATTTGAATTTTCAATGCAAAAAGACGAATTTTACACAAACAAAATTTTTTAACAAAGTTTTTTAATTCTCTACCAAATAGTTGCATTTTTATCCAAAAAATATTCCAGATTACTTTTTAAGATCAAAATATGAATTTATAACAAGAAATAAGTTTTTACGAAAAAATTGAATTCTCAATCCAAAAAGACTATTTTTTTGAACCAGAAATAATGTTTTTAACCAAATAGTTGAACTCTATCGAATAGATCCATTTTTATCAACAACAAAAAATCTATATAAAAAAAATCTTGAAACAGATGAATTTTCATTAAAAAAAAAAACTAAATAGTTGAATTTTCATCCAAAAGGCATTCCAACTGACTTTTCATGATAAAAATATGAATTATTAATCCAAAATCACCAATTTTAAACAAAAAAACAAAACAAAAAAATTTAATTCTCAATCTAAAGACGAATTTTTTCAAAAAGAAAGAATTACTTTTTTAAAAAAATATAACCTTTTGGCAAAAGTTTTTAAATTCTATACCAAATAATTGCATTTTTATCCAAAAAATATGAAATTTCTCTTAAAACAGATGAATTTTTATGTTTTTAAACCAGGAGATTAGTTGAATTTTTATCCAAAAAAGATTCCTGATGACTTTTCAAGATCAAAACATGAATTATTTAACAAGAAATAAGTTTCTACGAAAAAATTTAATTCTCAATCTAAAAACGAATTTTTTCAAAAAGAAAGAATTAATTTTTTTTAAAAATATAACTTTTTTCCAAAATTGTTAAATTCTCTACCAAATAATTGCATTTTCATCCAAAAAATATGAACTTTCTCCTGAAACAGATGAATTTTTATTTTTTTAAATTAAATAGTTGAGTTTTCATCAAAAAAGATTCAGTGACTTTTCATGATAAAAATATGAATTTTCAATCCAAAAGGACGAATTTGAAACAAACCAAACTTTTTGGCAAAATTGTTAAATTCTCTACCAAATAATTGCATTTTTATCCAAAAAATATGAAATTTCTCTTAAAACAGATGAATTTTTATGTTTTTTAAATTTTTATCCAAAAAATATTCCTGATGACTTTTCATGATCAAAATATGAATTATTAAAAAAAAATAAGTTTTTAAGAAAAAATTTAATTCTCAATTCAAAAAGACGAATTTTTTCGACCAGAAAGAATGATGTTTTAACAAAATAGTCGAATTCTCTAACGATAGTAGAATTTTCACACAAAAGAGATTCCAGTTGACTTTTTGAGATCAAAATATGAATTTTTTAAACAAAAATAAGCTTCTACGAAAAACATTGAATTTGCAATTCAAAAAGGAGGATTTTTTCAACCAAAAAGGATGAATTTCTAACAAAATAGTTGAATTCTCTACCATAAAGTTGCATTTTTATCCAAGAACGATACAATTTCTCTTAAAACAGATAAAATTTTAATTTACTAAAAATTCCAAAAAAGTTAAATATTTATCCAGAAAAGATTTCAGTTTTCTTTTCAACACCATAATAATAATTGGAAACAATAACTTATTTTTCTGCTAAATAGTCGAATTCTTAAACAAAAAGTATTAATTGTTAACAAAATTGCTAAATTTTCAAGCAAACAGTTACATTTCTTTCAAAAAAAATGAAAATTCTACTAAAACAGGGAAGTTTTTAAATCTAAAAGACAAATTTTCAAACAGAGAGTTGAATTTTAAACCCCAAAAGACGATTTTTGTAACAAAACAGTTGAATTTGCAAGCGAAAACGTTGTCTTTTTAAGAAAATTGTTAATTTGTCAACCAAATAATAAAATTAACACTTTTTCAAAACAATTTTCAGCAAATTCCATTATTTCTTTAATTTTCCTTAAAAATAAATTTTCTAATTTCTTCTCTAATTTTTGTATTTTCGACCAAAAAAATTGATTTCAACGAAATAACTAAATTTTATTAATTTTTATTTTTATTTAAAAAAACAAAACGAATTTTTAACTAAAATTATGACTCTTCAACACAAAAATTCAACTTTCAACCAAGAAGAATTTTCAACCTAAAAAGATGAATTTTTAACCAAAAATGTAATAGTTATTCAAAATTACATTTTTTATGAAAAATTGATTTTCTAAACAAAACAAAAAAGACAAATTTTCAAGTAAATAGTGAAATTTCTTACTCAAATATTAAATAAAAATTAAATTAAATTTTAAAATTTACATTTAAAAAGATTTCAATTGTCTTTTCAACACAAAAATCGGAATTTTAAACAAAAATCTTCAGAACAAAATAGTTTTCATTCTAAAAAGATTTTACTTCACTTAGCAGCAACAAAATGTGAATTTTAAATAAAAAGTTAATGTTTTATGAAAAGAGCTAAATTTTTAACCCAAATATACGAATTTAAAAAAAAACAGTCCAATTTTCAACATCAAATGATGTCTTAAGAAAAATGTTAAATTTTCAACTAAATAGTTTTAAAAACTTTTAATTAAAAAAAAAAATTTGTCACACTTGTCAGTCAATTCCATTATTTCTTTATTTTTCTTAACAAATAAATTTTTTAATTTCTTCTCTAATTGACTAAAATAATATAAACTCCATCTCACTAGTTGATATTTTAATAAAGCAAATATTGGAAAAGATTTTTATTTTAAATAAAAAACAGTTGAATTGAACCAAAAACGAATTTTCAATCAAAGAAGAATTTTCAACCTAAAAAGATGAATTTTTAACCAAAAATGTAACATTTATTAAAAGCTACTATTAAAAGAAATTAATTTGAAACCAAAGACTTGCATTTTTGACGAAAAATTGATTTTCTAAACAAAAAAATACGAATTTCCAAAACAATACATCAATTTTCAAGCAAATAGTTAAATTTTCTACTGACATTTAAATTTTATAGCCGTAAATATCCATTTTTCCAAAACAGATGAATATTAAAGAAAAAGGTTCATTTTCAACAAATGTTCAAAAAGATTTTTGAATTTTTAAATAAAAAATTAATGCTTTGCGAAAATATCTGAATTTTTAACCCAAAAATACAAATTAAAAAAAAACAGTCCAATTTTCAACCAGAGAAAAGTATTAATGTCTCAAGAAAAAATTTTAGTTTCCAACCAAATAATAAAATTTATAATTTAAAAGAAAATTTTCGCAAATTTGAAAAAATTACGTACATGAGTGAAGAATAAAAAATTCTCTTTTGAAAAAGAAACTGGATTCTTCCTTTGTTCCGTAAAATCTTTTCTTTATTTCACGTCTACCGACAACTTATGATGTTATTTACACGAGAATCAGTGCGTTGAAGGATGAATAAACATTCTTATGGTACAGGCAGGACTACAATTAATTACAATAAATTCACACCACTCAAAATAAAAAAAAAATGTAGTCACTTACAGGGTGTCTACTCAAATCCTGGACGAAAATTCCCTGAAAATTCCTGGTTTTCTTTAGGTATCTCAACTTTTTTCCAGGTATAGTTTTTCGCCAGTTTACCATAAATATTGTTTTTTTTTCAGTTTTTAGAGATTCATATTATACGTTTAATTTCAGAGAGCGTGGTGAAATTATATTAGAAGATATTTTTTAATATATTACCACCATCGGTTAATTAAATTATTAAATAATACTAAAAGTCCATGAATTTGAATAAAAATCGGAACATTTTCAACCAAATGGTCGAATTTTCCACTAAAGAATAAAAAAATATATTTTTTAAACCAATTTTTAACCAGAATTTAAAATTAAATAAAGTATTTTTATTTTCAACCAAAAAGATACATTTTTAACTAAATTATTAAGCAGAAAGATGAATTTTCAAAGGAGAAGATTAATTTTCTACCAAAAAAGACCATTTTTCAACAAAATACATAAATTTTTTTATCTAAATCAAAACGGAAAATTTAAATTTTCATTAAAAAAAAATTAATTTTCAATCAAACTGACGAATTTTCAACGATAATGGTAGAATTCTATGCTGAAAAGATGAATTTTTACCTAAAATGATGGAATATTCATTTAGAATAGTTACATTCACAGTTAAAAAAAATATTTCTTAATAAAAAAAATTATTTTTAATAATTAAATTTTCAGCCAAACATATTAATTTCTACCTAATAGAGGAATTTCCAACAAAAAAGATAATAATTAAATTTTCAGTTAAAAAAAATTCAATAAAAATAAACTAGTTTTCAAAAAAATAGTTAATTTTTTAAACAAAGTATTGAATTTTCAAATAAAATGATAAATCTGGAAATAGAATAATTAAACTTTAAACCAAAAATATTAATTTTTATCTAAAAAATATACATTTTCAAACAAAACCTAAATAATTAAATTTTAAGTTAAAAAAATAATGTTTAACCAAACAGATGAATTTTCAACTGCAAACTATCGAATTTTTCATATAAAATTTTCATATAAAATTGTAAATACTTAAATGAAATAATTGAATTTTAAGCTAAAATAATGAATATTTAAGAGGAGTAGTTAAATTTTCATCTTAAATAATAAATTTTTAGCTAGAATATTTGAGTTTTCAAGAAAACAAAATTTTAAATGAAGAATTAAAGAATTATTTCTACCAAAAAAGACGAATTTCTAACTAAAAAATATCATTTTTTAACCAAAAATTTAATGGATAGATTTTTAGTAGAAAAAACTGATATTCCAAATCAGAAAAAAGATTCATTTTTAATGGAAAAAATTAATTTCTACACAAAGAGAAGAATTTTAAACTAAAAAAGGTAATTTTTCAACATTTTCAGTTTCAAACAATTAATTTTCAATCTTAAAATATTTTAATTTTCATCTAAGTAATTAAATTTTCATTTAAAAAAAGATAAATTCTTAACAAAAAATGCAGTAGTTGACATTTCAATGAATTTTTTTTTAAATTTTATATAAAAAACAGTTGAACTCAACCAAAAAAGACGACTTTTCAACATGGTTTAAATTTTCTACTAAGAAATATTTTTCAGATAAGAGAAAGAAATAAAAAAAAACTGTTGAATTTTTAAGAAAAAATTAAGGAAGACAAATTTTTTTACCAAATAGTTGAATTTTGAAGTAAAAAAATAAAAAATTTCAACCGAAAATGGAATAGTAATATTTTTATTTAAATTATTTTTAAACCTAACATAAAAATTTTCAACTAAAACAAATTAATATTTATCTAAAATAATTGAATTTCAAATTTAAAAAAATTAATATTTACTAAAAAGATAAATTGCCAACCGAAATTTAAATATTAATGTGCAACGAAAAAAAAATCATTTTCAACTAAAGAGATGAATTTTTATCAAAATTGATTGAATAATCAGCTGGAATAATAGTTGCATTTTTAGTTTTAAAAACAAAATATTTTTCAACCAAAACAGAAACAAGTTTTGAACAAAATAGTTCAATTTTCGGCAAAAAATTCCTTTTCGTCCAAAGAAAAAACAAGTTTTTAATCAAACAGTTCATCTTTCAATTAAATTTTTAATTAAAACGATCATTGTCAACTGAAATTTAAATAATTAAGTTTTGAGTTTAAAAAAATCAATTTTCAAGCAAAAAGATTCATTTTAAGATTTCATTTTAAGTTAAAATATTAATTTCAAACCAAAGAAAAACTAGATCTCAACAAAACAGTTAAATACAGTAATATGAAGCTACTTTTATCTAAAGAAATAAGATTATTTTTTTTCTTTTAATTACTTTCCTACCAAAAAATACTTGAATTTTTAATGAAATAATTTAATTTTAAATTAAACAAGACAAATATTTTACCAAATAGTTGAATTTTGAAATAAAAAAAAAATTCAACCGAAAATGGAATAGTATTATTTTTATTTGAATTAATTTTCAACCAAACATAAAAATTTTCAACTAAAACAAATGAATATTTATCTAAAATAGTTGAATTTCAAATTTAAAAAAATTAATATTTACTAAAAAGATAAATTGTCAACCGAAATTTAAATATCAATGTTTAACAAAAAAATACGAATTTCCAATTAAAAAATATAATTTTTCAATCAAAGATTGACTATTCAATTTTTAGTACAAAAAATAATTTAAAACCAGAGATGAATTTTCATAAAAAATGATTGAATAATCAGCTGGATTTTGAACAAAATAGTTCAATTTTCGGCAAAAAATTGCTTTTCGTCCAAAGAAAAAACCAGTTTTTAATCAAACAGTTCATCTTTCAATTAAATTTTTAATTAAAACGATCATTGTCAACCGAAATTTAAATAATTAAGTTTTGAGTTAAAAAAAATCAATTTTCAAACAAAAAGATTCATTTTAAGTTAAAATATTAATTTCAAACCAAAGAAGAACTAGTTCTCAAAAAAAATAGTTAAATACAGTAATATGCAGCTACTTTTATATAAAAAAAATAAGATTTTTTTTTCTTTTAATTACTTTCCTACCAAAAAATACAATTTTTCAAAAAAATACTTAAATTTTTAATGAAATAATTTAATTTTAAATTAAACAAGACAAATACTTTACCAAATAGTTGAATTTTGAACTAAAAAAAAAAATCAACCGCAAATGGAATAGTATTATTTTTATTTAAATTAATTTTCAACCAAACATAAAAATTTT
>JAWWLR010223441.1:0-22401 GCA_035041075.1 Acraspis erinacei | reverse complement strand
CCATACATTTTTTCATGCAGGCTCTCGTGTTTCTATGGCTTCTTATGTCTCTTCTAACTAGGGTCTTATTCACACATTCCAACCATACCTTCCCCGGTCTGCCTCTGGGCACGCTGCCATTTACTTTACCTATGATGATTTTTATATATATATATCAGCATCCTTTTTACAGAAAGAAGTAAGCACTATCGTTTGAATAATCATGACCATGCTAGACAGCAATCTCAAATTCCAGAACAAGCTTCGCAGGATTATCAACCAGATTTAATTCACAACGACAGGAGTGCAAATAGGTATAATTAATTGCATCTTTTTCCAGAATCAGGCTCTGGCTCACAATAATAATGATTGGCTGTCCGCGAAAAAATAAACCTAATGTGAAAAAATCTATTATTAGTTTTCACAATTATCGATATTTTTTGTTTGCTCTTCCATAATAAAAACATTATTGCTGTATCTCAAACATTCGAATTGTTGCTCTACCTCAAAGTAAGGGCCTTTTATCAAGTTTCTGTGTTTGACCGCCTTTGATTGATACTCTTGATAGTGTCTTTATGTCACAATTGGTACTATCGTAAACATCTTTCTATAATTAAAGCATATACGTTTTTAAATCGCATTATTTAATGTAATAATTTTATGAATAAATGGATAACTCACTAGCAATATTGTATTAATATTTTCTTTTCTATCAAACGTATTTACCCTATCGAAAAATCCGACGTAGAATGCGACATCGGTAACGACCCCGAAAACTACGCAGGAAATGAGGTCGGAAAAGACATCTCAAACGACGTCGGAAACAACCCCGTAAACTACGCCGGATACAAGATCGGAATTTGGAACCGAATACGACTTTGTTTCCGGCGTCGTTTAAGACTACGGTTTTGGTGTGACATTTTTTTAAATATGTACTTATGAATACGATATACTGAAAAGAAGATTACTTGTATCAAGTGAATTTTACTTGGCACAGGTTTTAACTTTAATTATAATTAGCATTGTTAATATTATACATATTTAATTCAAACAAATCATATAATTTAAAATCTTGATAAAGCTGAAACAGAAAAATTCGATGAAAAATCCATCTTCAGTAGGAATGGTACTCGTGTCCGTCGAGGATCAAGTCCAGAGCGATGACCACGGCGCTACTGAAACATGGAAATTTCAAGGCGGAATGCCATATTTAACCATCACCATAAATGCCAAAGAAATATTTCTTCAAATCAAAAAATGGATATTGAATTTAACAACATATTTCTTTAATCTAAAGAAATACTGAACTGAAAAAATTACGCCAAATGTATAAATATTTGATTTAAAAAAATAATTACTTAGTTGGAATAAATGTACATTTGATAAGAATAATTCAATTCTAGTAATAAAATAAAATATTTCCTTCATCTAAAGGAATAGATAGTTATCTAAACACAATATATAACAAAATAATAAGAACACATCATATACATCACAATAAATTTGAAGAAATATTTCTTTGGCAATTATGGTGAATGAGAGGGTTAAATACGGCTTTCCGCCTTCAAATTTATATGTAGCGGTTGAGTCGTGGTCATCGCTGTGGACTTCACCCTCGACGAACTCGAGTTCGATTCCTAATGGAGGTGGATTTTTCATCGAATTTTTCTGCTTCAGGTTTATCAAGATTTTTAATTATCTGATTTGTTTTTAATAAAATATGTAAAATAATAAAAAAAGTTAATTATAATTTAACTTGAAAAAACTGTGCCAAGTAAAATTCACTTGGTACCATAGCCGCAGTAGTAAAGGACGCCGGAAACGACGTCGTGTTCGATCCCAAACTCCGATCTTGTGTCCGGCGTCGTTTCCGCTGTCGTTTCCGACGTCGTTTGCAGTGTCTTTCCCGGCCTCGTTTCCTGCGTAGTTTTCGAAGTCATTACCGATATCGCATTCTACGTCGGATTTTTCGATATTGTTACAAACGCTCGAATAGATTTATAACGGATTAACTGGATTTTGCTTCAGCACGAATCTAAAATATTTATGTATTAAATTTAAATTTATTTTCAGGAATATTTACTTTTTTGGTTTTGTACGACTTTTTCATGTTAAAATAAAAAATTGTGAAATTTGCACTATTTGATTAAAAAAATTTTATTTTTGATGCATAATTTAATTTAAAATTGATCTCTGGGCCGTTTAAGTCATGAAAATTTAACTATTATATTTACGGTTAAAAATTGATATTTTTTAGTATAAACATTGATTTTTGAATGAAATTAAATTACGTGATTTGAAATTTAATTATTTTGTCGAAAATTTAATAATTTCGATAAAGTTTCATATTTTTTGAAAATCGCTTTTTTTGCATAAATGTCATCATTTTTGGTTCCTTTACTTGAATTTGAGGAAATTCAAGGAATTCACGAATTTTCTGGAATTCGTAGAATTCTTGGAATTTGCGGAATTCATGAAATTCAAGCAATTCGTGGAATTCACGGAATTCAATTAATGTATGGAATTCAAGGAATTCATGAAAATCACGGGATTTCATGCATTCCTTAAATTCCATCAATTGCATGAATTCTGCGAAATCCTTGAAATCCGCGAACTGCATGAATTCCACGATTTCCTCGAATTCCGTTATTACAGTAAACTCTGCAAATTCCTTCAACATTTTTAAGAGTAGAGAATGAAGAATATCCGACCAAACAATTGAGTATTGATTAAAATAGCTTAATGTTCAACGAACAAAATTTATAAATAACAAAACAAGTGCGTTTTGAACCAAAAAAGCTGAAGCTTGATTAAAAGGTGATATTTTTTCGACTGAAATGGTCACATTACAGCAGGAATAGTTGAATTTTCAGTTTAAAAAATTAACTTTTGTAAAAAAGACGATTTCAACAAACAAAAAATAGTGCATCAATCAAAAATGGAATTGTTTAATGTTTAGTTTACAAAATTAATTTTTGTGTTTAAAAAGAAATTTAAAAAAAAATAAATCAATTTTCAACCACATTAAATTTTCAACAAAATAGTTCAGTTCTCAGTTGAACTAAAAATAAATGTGCGCATTCGATATATTTAACACCAAATGTAATAACCATAAATAAATCGACTAAAAAACTAATTTTTTATCCAAGAATCGAATTTCTGACAAAACAGTTAATTTTCCATCCATCGACTCGAATTTTCAACTAAAAATGTATTAGTTTGTATTTCAACTTAAAGAGATTTTTATTTTAAACGATAAAGAATTTAATTCTACCAAAAAATACGGATTTTAATCAAATTAATTTCTAATAGTTTTAGGTAACTATTTTTTGTTAATAATTTCAGGCATTATATTTCAAAATTGTCTATTTGAATAAAACTCAGTCTTTTTTTGTTAAATATTCATTTCGTTTTATTGACAAGTCTCCTCTAAAATTTGGAAATTCGAATGAAGGTTTTTTGGTTTAAAATATAACTTCTTAGTGGAAAGATAAGCTACTGCATTGAAAATTTATTTCCATGTTCGAAGATTTATCTATTTTGCTAAAAAAGTACCTATCCCACTATTGCATGATATGAGATCCTTGTAGTTCAAAATATCAGGTATTCAACTATTTGGTTAAAAGATCAGCTTCTGTCTTCAAAATTATTTTTTGTTTCTTAATGATGCGTCATTTTAGTTAAATATGCAACTATTTTTCTAGAAAAATTGTTTGTTGAAATTACAACTATTTTTGCTTCGAATTCAATATATTTATTGAAAAAATGCTGATTTAGGTAAGGGTGGGTTATTGATATTTTCTAAGATACCCTAGAAAGTTTAGACTTTCCGAGATTAGGCGAGGATTTTCTTTGATTATGAATGACAGAGCAAGAGAGCATCTCATAGACCATTATTTTGTATCTCCCAGATTGTTGTGTGTTAAAATAAAGGAAGGTATCAGAATATTATTTATCATTGTTCATCCTGCTTAGAAAATGGCGTGTTTATTACAAAAACTCGGTTTAGCCATAGAAGGATCCACATGTACATCTGGTGTAAAGGAAATCACTAAATTATAATTGACTTAGGTCCGGGATCGAGAAAAAACGAGGGCCAAAAAAAGAACCCAACGCGACTCAAGATCAAGAATTTACTGAAACCGGAAGTGGGACTAGATTTTGAGAATAAAATAAACGAAACGATAGAACAGAAACCTTGGAAGGCGTTAAAAGACAATAAAAAATAGAGGGCGCATAGGCTACGCTTTCGGACGTCTTCATTATAAGTGCGTCGGAAGTGTGTGGTACTGCGTCTGTAGCAGGAATGTCTGGTGATACATGGTAAGATGATCAAATTCAGGCTGCTTAAAAAGAAAAGCAAGAAATTTACAACAGAATTATAAACACCACAGTTCTTAGCCTTGAGGAGAGAAATGGACGTAAAAATTATTACGGAGACAAAAAAAGGAAACTCAAAAGACTCGTCAAGGAAGGTCATGATAAAATAAAAACAGAAGAAAACAAGAAAATACTAAATGACTGTAAAGGAAGCAAGAAACAGCTTTAGGAAAATATTAAGGGAAGTAAAAATTACAGAGTTTGGCAGCATTAGAAATAGCAAAGGAGCCAGTAAGAACCTAAAATTAATATTACTGCTGGTTTAATTCCAAACAATACATCTGCCTTTCTGTGACAAATTTAAAAACCTACGACGAGCATTCATTGAAGGAATGTTCTTTACAATAAAATTATAACCTACTATCGAGTTTTACCAATTTTTGAGTAACGCTTGAATTTCAATAAACCATGGCTTATTCTTACGAAGAAAAAATCATTTACAACTCTAATGTTTGCAATTTTAAAAGCGAATTATTCTATAACTGACTTCGGTATAGTCATTTACTTTTAAGAGAAATTGTTTTAAAGAAATAACTATTTAAAAATTATTCACGTATTTTGAGAAATGAAAGCAATTCATTTTTAGGACATGTTTTCTCTGAAGTAAGGTATAGCTTATTACAATCAAAAGATTTAAAAATTGATGAATAGCGACAGTAAGAAGAAATTGATATATAGAAAATTAATTTCAGCAATTTTCTTTTAGAACTCTTAAACTTTTTGTCCACTTTTCACTTAGTGAGGTAATAATTAATACAATGTAAAAAGCATGCTTCTTTAAACAATTTATTATTTCTCATAAATATTTTTCCTTAGAGTAACTCTAGAAAGTTGGGATTTTTCTAAAAGCTTTAGTTTTTCTTTCACTTTTGAGTTCTGAACAAACAATAAGTGATCCTCAAGAAGAACAATTTTTTTTAAAGTATTGTATTTTTTTAATTGGACTATTTTTGCTCTATTCCCAATGTTAAAAAAAATTAATGCGAACGAAGAAGCTACCTTACACGAGAGACTAAAACAAAGAAAGGAAAAATAGGACGTACGTGGGAGACAAAGTCTTTACATGACTTGTAAAAGTTTTGTTTGGAATGACAATAAGAAGTTTATTGCAAAGGGTAAAAGAATGATTTGTAATTACAGATAATTTAACACCAGCCCCCACACCCCCTTTCCTTGATAAAATACGTATCGTGGATGATAATATAGATACATAAATATTAAAGACACCTCCAACAAGTAGTTAATTGATGATATCATCTCACTGGACAAGAAAGACTTACGCCAGTCAGGAAATGTCTTTTAGTACTCTGTTAGCTCTTTTATTAAATATTGTTTCTCACTTTCATTTCTAGTTAGAAAGATCTTAATTCTGATACCACTTTTACGAATATCTGTTCCATTTCAAAAAATTATTTTCACAAAATAGAAAGAGAATATTTAAAACATCAGTGGCTCTCATTTTCATTTATTATTGGTTCATAGCTAAAACGGCAAAGCAAAGTTGAACATTTTAGAAGAAACTGCAACTATCTGGAATTTATAAAGCAGGACAAAGCTACGAACAATCATAATCTGTTTAAATTATTATGTTTGCTTCATTAATTCGAGTTATCAGTTGAGTGACTGGCCCCAGGATTTATCAATTTTTTTTCTGAATAAAACAGCATGTATAAAATTTATAAATATCGTTTCTTGTGCTTTGATAAATGACTTTGAAAAAAGTGACGACAGTGCACTATTATCTCGTATATTATGATAGGGATATGCCAATGTCAACTTTTAGATTTTCACATATACACACATTGTCAAAAATAAAGTATCAGATAAAAAGTTATTATTTCAAAGTCGCGTTGAACCACAATCAATTTCCCTGTTATGAAACATAGTACACCCGGATATCATCTCGTTATCTTCGACAATTTAGAAGATTTTCAAGGAAAGTAAATAAAATTTCATGTAGTGTGCATGGCTTTACCTATTTTGCCCTCCATAACCCACATAGGTTCTTCAAGCTACTAGTATATAATTATAGATCGGATTCCTAAAGAATAAAAAGTTTCGCCGCACGAAATTCTAGACGAGTTAGCTTGATCTACGTAGAAAAAAAATGGATCTCTCTTGTGGTGCTCTTGTGCTTATCGCTACGCTTTTCTTAAACGAAGCTGGTAAGTACATAATTAATATCCTCTTTTAATAAATGGCATATGTTTTCTCTTGGACAACATCTGGATAATCTGCTTTTGATTTAATAAGCTTCATCTATATTTTTGTATATTTTTCTTTTTGCAGAAGCATCAGGTCTAAAAAATAGTACCCCTAAAACAACATCTCCTAAAAAAAATGACGGCGGAAGGGCTCAAGTTGACAACCCTAGACTCCTTGGGCATGGGGAGCAGTCATATCAACCACATACAGTAATGAATTATGGTGACTATATTCGTGGGAGTCGACCTGTTGCGCCACGTTCTAGTATAGAGCTATGTCCAATGGGTAAAAGTCTATAACATCATTCGGAGCAGATAAAATGAGTTTATTATATTTCTTTGTACTTTTATTTTTACAGAATTATTAGAAAGTATGCAAAGGAGCAAGATAGACCATATTCTTTCTGCAAATAATCCGTGTATAAGGGCAAACCAAATGAGTGAGAGAGATAGGTCGAATCAACCTTTACTCCCCGAACCTCCCTTTATACCGCCAGCAGATGATAACGCGCATGGTTCTTATGATTCCCAACAACAGCATCATAATAAGAATGTGAATTTGCCAAATAATTTGCGATCAGCGAGAAAATTAAAGCAAAAGCAACAAAGAGAAGGTGAGCTATTAAGAAAAAAATCTCAAACAAGAAGGTATCAGTATCATGAGCATTCTTTCTATTTCAAATTATTCTCAAACATTTCCAAATATTCCCGAGTATTACAAAAAATTTCGAATCATTACGAAATGTTGACAAGTACTATAACATGCTTGAAGATATTTTTCGGGGAATTAACAATTTAAACACTGATGAGCTGCTACATATGGAATCAACACGAATTAGTTTTTGTAATGAAAATCACTTGTTCCTTGTCTTATCTTGTATGTTTCTTGTATTCAAAGATATTCCCAAATGCGCCTATACATGCTCAAGTATTCCAAAATATTCTTTGAGAATATATCCCTCGTATACGCAACTTGAGAGTTGTTGACCCCTCGTAATTATAATTTTTTTTTAACTTTTCTAATGTGGATCCTCGATCAACCTCTGGATCGAATGGATGAGATAGGATGATTTTTGTACATATCAGCATTCTTTTTATAGCTCCAAGAGAACACGATTTTTCGGAATATGCTGGTCAATCTAGCCAGCAACCTCAACATCCAGGACTTGCTTCCCAAGATTGTCAACCGGATTCTACTAGTAATGATAATTCCGGCTGTAGTTACCATAAGTGGCACCTTCTTCGGGGACCAGGCTCTGGTACACAATAATAATAATCATAATAAGAGCCTGTCCGCGAAAAAGGTACATTATGCGGAAAGAATCAATTATTAGTTTTGTATACATATCGATATAATTTCTTTGCTTTTATATAATCAAAAATATTATTCCTATAGCTAAAAAATTCGAATTGTTATTCAACTGAAATGTAAGCGGCTTTTATGGAGTTTATGTGTGGGAACGTCTCCTCAAACGCTTCTCCTGTTAGCGATTTAACTTCACTCTTTCTATTATTGTAAACTTCCTGCTATAATTTAATTTGGTGTGTTTTAAAATATGCTGTTTTATGTAATGCTTTTTTAAATAAATGTATTATTCACAGGGAATATTATATTTACGATATTTCCTTTTCTATGAGCCGTGCTTATTACAATAGAGTAATAATATATTTATTTTGTACTTTTTTCCATCTTCCTTTTATCCCAATTGGAGATGATTGCATACTTACGTGGATCAACAGTTTTAAATGGAAACCCCTTTTTTATATAAGATCAAAAGTAAAATTGACAGCCATAACGACTACCGATGTAAAATCGGGTTTCCCATTTTTTTAATTCGACCTTGTAGAAACCTTGAAGGTCACTCTAAGGCCATTTAATCTTAAATAAGGTCTGAATACCTCTGCAAATAGAAGTTTGTCAAATTTAACGAGGGGTATTTAGTAGTGACCTTGAGCATGAAATAAAGATGATCGTCCATGTCACTTCAGGGTAAATTTTGTTGATTGGAAACCCTCTTTTTTACATCTTCAATCGATAAAGCTATGAATTGTACGTGTGAATATTTATTCCGTTCAAAGGTACAAGTTGACCTTTACCTAAAGGTATGCAGACCTTTTTCAAGTTTAAATGGCCTTAGAGTGTGACCTTCAAGGTTAGAATGTACCTATGACCTGGCTACATATTTGAACCTAAAATTCCTGTGCACTGCATGCCTAGTTGAAAACTACTTTAAGAATGACATTGGCCTCCCTGAAAAATATCGCACCTGAGGAAATATTCAGCCATCCCTAAACTTTTGTGATACCCCTTATAAGAGAAAACATATTAACCATAAAAGATTAATATAATCCAGAGAGAATATTTTCTATTTTTGTAAGTGTTGACGGACCAGTTGGAGAAGCTTTCACATCTGGATACTTTTTAAAACAGATGCAGTGATCCCAGGAGAATAGCCTTTTCAATCGGTTCGCGATGGAATGAGCGGGACGCTGACAAGCCAAAATCTAATTAAGTTGGCTTAAAATGAAGCTTTAATGCGTCCAAACCAGCTGAGTATGGGAATTACAAAATGGTCTTTGCAGTCAGGGTATTGTCTACTAAACTAGAAAAGAAGTGCTTGATCTTTAGCCCGTTTTTCTTCCTCGTTTCCTGTGATATTACCATCGGCTGGTGTCAAAAAACGTGTCTGACTGCAAGAGCTGGAGCCCTGGGGCGATAGGGTTGACCAATTCTCACGCGTTATTTATTTTCTTACTATTTTTTTTCTCGGGTGAACCCGGTTTTTCATCATAGCCACGGAATAAGACAAGTGACTGATGAGAGGAGGATGTGATAAGTTAATTTAGGAAGATGTTCGAAATCTCTTGCGATGATATTTTAGGTAAAGAATTACGAGCATGGCGTAGGTACTTCTGAACTGTTACTTCGTCCCTGAACACGGGCACGCAATGCGAGAGGTGCTGAGCAGATTCGCTGGTGTCAGTCTTTTGGAACTCTATATTCTGCTTGCGCATTTTTCATAATTTGCATCCATTCGCACTGAAAATCCCGTATATAATGATCCGACGAGCACACTGGAGAGCGCTATAAGGGTCCTATATTCATTCTTGAGAGCCCTTTTATTGGGATCCAACAACCCGTTTATAGGGATCCAACATTCATACTGGAGGATCCATTTATAAGGATCTAACATTTATTTCGGAGATCCCTATTGTGATCCAAAATTTTGACTGGAGAGTCTATTTATAGGAATACATCTTTCTTACCAAAATTAGTTCCAATTTCAACGACTGAGATTAAAGATTTAAAATATAAAGTAATATATTGGACGGTGAGATCCTTACGCAACTTCGTAGAAGAACTGTAGCAAGATGTTAAGTAGGTTGTTAAGTTTCAACCCTGAGTTTGCAGAAACCTTTAAGTCATTAATGAACAGAAAGTCAGTGAGTTGCGACTCAACCACTCCCGCCTCAATTTTGAACTCACTGAACGTGTTTTACAGCAGTCGACTTAGTGGGTTTTATTTGAAACCAATCCAAATAAATAGATTCTTAACAAACGGCCAGCATGATCGCTGCAGGTGCTTTGATCCTGGTCGACAATTCAGAATACTAAATCTGTTGAACGAGGTGTTTGTATCTACATCGGGCAGTGTCTTTTTTAGATGGCACATCCTGGATTCGGCTCTGTGGTAGACACTAATGTGAGGCAAAAGAGGAGAGAGCGCATAGTGTGGTCCTGAAAGACAACTTTCTGGAAGTCCACCTTCTTATTTGTCACAGGTTGTTTTCTAAATAAGATGGCAAATTTGGTTTTCCAAAGCGGAATCAGTCCCTCTATGTAACTCACGATGTGTGGATTAACCTGTAAGCTATCCAACAGACAGATGATAATTCTATGAGAGGTTAAAGAAAATCTTTCCAGTAGTTAATCCAGCACATCGATAGGCCGTGCTGGTAGGATCCTGCGTCTTTGCAGACACATTTTCCGAAAAGCAGGGTCTTCCCGCATCCTGCTACGTCTATCCCTGAGCCGCGCTGTTCGTACATCAGTTTCCAAACAGTTGCGATTGTCCGAGCAATCCTATCATTTGGGATAGTTGTGGAGATGTTATACAATGTGTGCAGATAAATCAGTGGCCTTTTAAAATGAAAGGGCAAGAAATCAACAACTTTCAGTTGGTGATTGTGAATTCTCTTTTGGTAAAGCTCCTTCGGCTTTAACGAGAATTTTTTCATCACGTGTCTCGTACTTCGCACTCGATTTTGTCCGAAATTTTAACTTTACTGCATTCTCTTCAATACTTTTTACGAATGAAAGAAATTTTACTCGTCCTGTTTCAAAATTATAAAAAAATAAATTGTATATCCCGACTGGGCGAACAAAATCTTGTCAATTAAATTTTGTTTGTTGTCTTGCTTTCTTCATTTTTTCAAAAATTCAATTCTTTATATTTAATGTTATTTTTGAAAATTAAAACAAAAACTACGCATTCTATGAAACAATTATTGATTACGAACTTGTAGCTCTTTTTTGGAAGAGCAACTTTCGCTATTTATTTTTTTCATAGTCTGTGTGGTTTATCCAAAAAATTAATTTCTTTATTTTTAAAATTGTTTCTTACGAATAAAATAAAAACTACTCCTCCTATCAATATTTTTCCAATAATAAAGAGTGACGCCAAAATAGGATGTTTTTTAGAATATTTTTTAGACTTCGCTAGCGACATCTGGAAAAAATATAAGAATATGTTATAGGTGTCAAATTACTTGCCAGTGAAAGCCAGAGTGAGCATCGCTTTTTGTTTTTCAAAAATTTCAAAAAATTACCCCTATTTAGGGGTTGAGAAGAACCAAAAAAATTGAAAAATAGCCAATACCACTAATTATAAAATCATTTTTTATTGCATTTTTCTATAAAATAATTATTTAATGATTTGAAACAAACCAATCCTTTCTTCGACAGACAATATTTCTGAATATTAAATCGTGGAGTTTTCTTTATTTCTAAAGGTCCACATGAATTAAAATAAAATTGAGCTAAAAAGTGTCTTTCCGAACTCAAAATTTACTTAATTAAAAACTCGTTCTTTAACTCTTTATGCTGAGTAAAACAAGAATTAAAGCGATTTCATTGCAAATTTTTCCAATGCAAAAATTTTCTCATAATTGAAATTAAAAAAAAAGTATGGTAATAATGAAGTCACAAAAAAAGTTTATTGAGACTTTAATCAGTTAAGAATTACACTTTACGATACGGTTTCCTTTTGTCTTTTTAAAATTTAGTTCTTAATTGATTAAAGTCTCATTAAATTTTTTTTGCGAATTCATTATAAACCTACTGATTGTTTTTCAAATTTGACTAATGAGAACATCCTTGGACTGGAAAAATTTGCAATTACATTTCTTTTTTTATGGGTTTACTCTACGTCATTAATCCTATGTTTTCATTATTTCAAACTTCGATAACTCAGGTTAGAACCTAATGAAAAAGGGTACGCATAGTACCGAAACACAAAGGATTGAAAGTGGGGTTTGTAATTAAATAAATTTTGAGTTCGAAAAAATGTTTTTACAGAAATACAGAAATATTGTCGGTCGCAGAAAGGAATAATTTGGTTTTAAATAATTATACAATTATTTTATAGAAAAAATACAATGAATAATGATTTTATAATTAGTGGTACTTGCTATTTATTAATTTTTTTTGGATCTGCTCTACCTCTAATGGAGTAGTTTTTTGGAAAGTTTTGAATAACGAAAAGTGATGCTCACTTTGGTTTTAACTCTTTTTTCTAGATCATTTTTAAGTGCATAATTTTTGTAAAATCATGATTTGTCGCATTTTGCATAGTTTGACAGAAAAATGGAATTTGTTATTTTTCATTCTTTTTTATGTGTTAAAATTTGAATTTTCGATTTTTGAAGAAAATTAAACAGCAATGAAAATCTTGCAGCGTAATGAAAAAAGGAATATTTCTTTTTTTCATTTTTTCCTAATCGAAAGTTATTTGGCTTGAAAATTTCATTTTCCTTCTTTTTTTAAATTTTGTAGGTGCTGTAACTGGTAATTTTTTTATCAAATAAAGTCACAAGGAGATATTGTTTGTCGTCTTGATTACTACTAATAACCAGAAAGAAGATTTTTGAACTTTGAAAAAAGTGGTCTCAAAAATGTTCAAAATGTGCTCAATTTTTTAATTTTATCCAAAATGACTAGCTAACGAACTAGATCTTCGATTTAGGATACTAAAGGAATATACCAAAGGCCAGTCCAATCTTTTAATTTTTTCGAAAGTTATTGTGCTAACAAAATAAAATTCTACAGGCTCACAGACAGATTGACGGACAGACGCATTCGTAAAATCCTATTTTTTGGATTCAGGAAGTCTCAAAGCGTGGAATTTTTATAAATGCTTTGGGGTCCAATTTTACACAAATCTAATAACTTCTCTGATGAGAATGTTAAAAAAGTAATAATTTACCACGTACGCGTTTTTATAATGCCCCCAGTAATAGTGTAAACATCCTTCTAAAATTTGAACATGAATGTTTGCACATTATTTTTTTTTCCTGTAATACTTTTTATACATTATTTTTAGCATAATATTGTTTTTGTGGTGTTTTGTTTTTATCGACTAAGTTTGCTATAATAAATTAATTAAAAATTTCTATTAAATTTTTTCACTCTTATTTTTATCGTAATTGAAGATAATTGTATTCAAATTTGATTTTTGAACAAAAAATTAAACTTCTCTTTAAAAATTAATCTCTTTTACTTGAAGGCTGCAAATCAAACTTTTCATCTTGAAATATCAACTTTTTTACTAACAATAATTTCATTTTGGGTGGTCATTTAATTTTTGTTTGAAAATTAAATTGCTTTATTTCAGATTAATCAACTTTTTTGGATACGGATTTAATTATTTTGTTCAATTTAGTCTCTAGTTTCCTTAAATATTATATATGATATTTTTTCCAGAAATTGTATATTCGAGAATTTCTAGAATGAATAATAATTCTAAAGGAGTATTTGATCTTAAAAAATTAAAAATTGAGCTTAAAATAAAAAACGATGAGAATTAAACTACCTGAAATGGATACATCAGTAAAAGGAAAATTTTGGTAATTTTAAGTGGTTACAATTTTACATTTATAAATTTTCAGGAACAACGCTAAATTTTTAATTTTTTCCTGTGATCGGTTTCAATTATAAATTAAAATTAAATTTGTTAAATTGTGGAAAGTATTTATTAGAAATTTAAATATTATTAAATTTTAAGTGATTTAAATTTACTTTTAAGAATTGAAATTTTAAAGGGTTTGAGCATAAAAAGTTTTAATTTCACAATTTTTTGTAACTAAAATTTTGTTCAGTTTTAAATGAAGCTCGCATTCGTTTTTTTAATCAGTTTAACTTGAAATTGTTATTTTGTCATGTAATGGCAATTTAAAATTCTAGAATTTCAGAAGCTTGGAATTGGAAAGATTCAATTTAGTTTTTAATGTTAAATTGTCAACTTTAATATCTTTGAATACAAATGACTCCAATTTAAAAAATTGCAATCTTTAATTATTTACTTTGAATGCTTTTATTATAAAGAATACAATATCCATTCTTCTTCATTTTAAATGATCCAATTTCCAAACTTTGAATCTTAAATATTCAATTTTTTACGTTTTGACAGAATAAAATTTAAAAAATTGGCAGATACTATATTTTTACAGAAAGTATGTTTAATTAAATCCTAGAATTAACTAAATTTAGTCTTTCAAACATAAGTTTATACAATTCCAGGGACATGACATTGTCAACTTTTTCATTTGCAGATAAACATCGTCTAAAATCTAGTATTTGCTATACTAATATTTATGTAAATGACGCGTTTATGCTCAAACTATTCCGCAGTTACAAAAAATCGAAAACATATATATCTCAGAGTAATCTTAGAAGATTTAAAAAAATTTAAAGGACAATAAATAATAAATATAATTGTATATATCCTTATCTATTTTTCAACCAGATATCTACCAAATTTGCACAAAGTTCACATGCGAACTAAATTAATATAACCTAGTAAAATTTTTTTTTTAAACGTAAAAAATTAATTCTTTTAAAAATTTAATTTTCGTTTAAAAATTTATATTTTTGTAGAAAATTAAATTATTTGGTTTAAAATTAAAGTTCTTTCTTAAAGTTAATTTTTCTTTAAGATTCACCGTTTTAGTAGAAGATTCACCTATTTTGTTAAAAAGTTATGTTAATTTGAGTTTAATCTTTTTTCTTTAAAAATTAAGTGATTTTGTCTAGAATTAATTATTGTAGGTTAAAAGTTTGAATTGTTTCTTGAAAATTATTTCTTTCTTAGAAATTGGACTATTTAATTTAAAAAATCATACTTTTTGGCCAAAAAAATTACTGCTGTACTGAAAATTCATCTGTTTGGATTAAAAATTAATCTTTCTTGGTAGAAAAGTTCCTCTTTGAAAATTCAACTCCATTCTAAGAACTGGTTCTTCTATGCTTGAACATTCAATTATTTGGTAAAAAGAGAACGGCTTATGTTTTAACAAATTATTTTTTTTTCTATTAAATTTCGACCAATTGATTCAAAATTCATGTTTATAAATTGAAAATTAAACTGTTTGCTTTAAATTAAACTCTTTTGTTGACAATCCCTCATTTTTAATTAAAAATTAGCCTTTCTTGGTAGTAAATTTCTTCTTTGAAAATTCAACTATATTCTAAAAATGCAACTGCTTATGTTTTACAAAAAAAACTTTTCTTTGAAAATTGGACCAATTGATTCAAAATTCATCTTTATAGACTGAAAATTTAATTATTTGCTTGAAATTAAAATGTTTTGTTAAAAATTCGTCTCTTTTTTTATTTCTTCCAATTTTGAAAAAAGTCATCTAATTTGAGTTTCATCTTTTAGGTTTGAAAATTAAAGCGTGTTGTTTATAATTAATCATTACTAGTTAAAAATTGGAATTTTTGCTTCATAATATTTCTTTTCTAAAAATTTGACTATTTCATTTTAAAACTCATCCGCTTTTATCAACATTATTAGTGCTTTATTGAAAATTCATCGTTTTAGATTAAAACTTATTCCTTTTTGGTAGAAAATTTCTTGTTTGAAAATATAATTCTATTCTAAAAAGTCAACTGCTTATGTTTTGAAAAATTAATTTTTTTCTTTGAAAATTCGACCAATTGATTCAAAATTCATATTTATAGATGGAAAATTCAACTCTTTGCTCTAAATTATACTATTTTTTTAATTCGTCTCTTTTTATATATTTTTATATTTTTCCAAAAAGTCATCTCAATTTGAACTTTATCCCTTTTCTTCGAAAATAAAATCACTTTGTTTAAAATTATTCGTTGTAGGTTACAAATTTGCATTTTTTCTTGAACATTATTTCTTTTCTTTAAATTTGACTATTTCCTCTAAAAACCATCCTTTTTGTCAAAAAGATCACCGCTTCATTGAAAATGGACCATTTTGGATTAAAAATTAATCTTTTTTGGTGGAAAACTTCTTCTTTGAAGATTCAACTCTATTCTAAAAAATGGCTCTTCTTTGCTTGAACGTTCAACAATTGGGTGAAAATACAACTGATATGTTTCAGAAATTTTTGATTTTTTGAAAATTCGAATAATTGATTCAAAATTCATCTTTATATATTAAAAATTCAACTGTTTTCTTTAAATCAAACTATTTTTTTTTAAATTCCTCTCCTTTTCCGAAAAGTTCAACTTCAACAGAAGAGAAACCTTGCTTTTTAAACATCTTATAAGATTAAGATAAAAAATTGTTTTAATTTTGAAGGAAAATTGAAAATTCAAATTTTTTATTGTACGCAAAATAATGAAAAATGAAAAATTTCATTTTGCGTTCAAAGTATGCAAGATTCAACAAAAGACGCATTAACATAAATTGTGTCCCCATAATAGACCTACAAATTAGGTGATAATCACTTTTCATCAGGATACGAAATTTTTGTTTTATTCGTAAAAAAAACATCAATAAAAATAAAATAAAAAATATGTTTTTCGATAAACACAAGCTACGAAAAAAATTAAGAAAAATAATAAACATAAAAAGAAAAAAATGAATTTTTGATGCAAAGCGTAGTTTTGTTTTAATCCTGAAAAATAACAATAATTCTTTTTATGGTTTGAAACAACGATACAAGGTACGAAAAAAAGTTAATATGCAAAGTGAAAAAAAATTTACAAATGTATTATTAATCATTTTTTGGAAAGGGCGAGTAGAGTTAAAAGGTTCATATTCAATTCTAAAACTATATATCCACTTTATGATTTTCAATGCTCTATAAATTAAAGAATCAATCAATGAACTCTAACATATTCAAAATTATATTATTTTAAGATATTTTAATCTAGAAGCATAAAAAATGGAAAAATTTAATTGATTTGAAACTCAACAATCCTTAAATCAAAATCTTGAAAAATATAGAAGTTTTTTTAAATTTTTTCAAATCAAAAATATTTTAAAAATATTTTCCGAACTTCTAAATATCTTTTAAAATGAATCGAATTTTTAAAAATATTTTTACATAATCCTGCAAACTAAAAAAAAAATTCCCAAAATCTTCCAGATTATTACTTGACAATTTTGGAAATCTGTTAAAATCTTTTTAAATATTCTCTTAAAATAAGTTTTCAAAACGAAAAATCATTTTAAATTTTCCGAGGAATCTTAAGAAAATGTTTTTATTCATTTGAAGCCCTGCTTAAAAAGCTTCTAAGTTTTTTATTTGAAATATCAAAAAATTTATATTTTGTTTTAAATTAGGCTGCGGCTATTTTCCCCGAAATTTCAGTGCGAATAGCCAAATTTTGTCGGTATAAATAGTTGGTGAAATTATTTGAAAGACTTTTAAATGATTTAAATTAATCTTGATTTTTTTTTAAACTTCTAAATATTTCTTAAAATTGATTAAAAAAATAATAGGCGTTCAATCGTTATTTATATATTCAAATTAAAAAATTTCACTTATAGATAAACATTATTTTAAGAGGAACAATTAAAATTTTAACATTCAGTGTTTAAAATTTCTTGCAAATTTTAACGATTCGAGGCTTTCCATGTAAAATAATTAAGTTTCAATGTGCCTAATTCGAAATATTTGATTTCGATTTACTAGTTTTAAATTAACAGTCAAATGTTGCTAAATCTGAAAAAATTCTCATTTACCTTCATTAAAAAATTAAAAATTAGTTGTGTTAAGAATGAAATATTTCAATCTGAAGCAATATTTTAAATTTAATGAAATTCTTTAATTACGAATATATAATTATGAAGTTATTTTTAAGTTGAAATAGTTTATGAGGTTTCAATCTGACGTTTAAATTTTTTCAATGACTAAGACTTTCTTATTGAAGCAGTTCAATTTTTGACATTAAAATCTTGAAATCCTTAAATTATTAACGGTTTCAGAATCGCTTTTCCAAATCAATTATTGATCACTTTTTAATACTTAAAGCACAGATCCATTTTGAAGATATTTTATTTATTTTATTTACAGTCAATAAAATTAAAATGGTTATTATCCAAAATTATCAACTTCAAATTCTTTTATTTAATACTTCTTCAGGTCTTCAGGACTGTACGTTTAAGTCTTTTAATTAAAAATTTACGGTTAAAAATAAAAATCGAAAATGAAAAATTTTTTAATTAAAAGATCTTCGAATTAAGTATTGTGAACTGAATGATATCATAAGTGAAGAACTTAATAAAACTACTTTAAAAAACCGTTGAAATCGAACACGGACAGATTTTTCTAGGAATGATTTTAAAAATTCCCGGCAAAAAATAAATTCACTGTCATTTTCCGGTTTTTCGCGGTCTCAAAAAATTTCTGGTCATTTCCCAGATTTCCTGGTTTCCCGTTTCAGTTAGCACCCCGCTAATTGGAAAAGATCGAAATTCAACTAAGTATTAAAAAAACGGTTTAAATCAAGGAACAGATATTTTTTCGAAAAATTGATGAAATTCCCGGTCAAAGAAAAAATTCCCGATAATTTCCCGGTTTTCCCGGCCTCATAAAATTCCCGAACACTTCTCGGTTTTCCTGGCCTCTTAAAATTCCCGGTCTACCTGTTTTCCCGGTCTTACAAAATTCCCGGTAATTTCCCGATTTCCCCCGTCTCATAAAATTCCTGTTCATTTCCCGGTTTTCCCGGTCTCTTAAAATTCCCGGTCATTTCCCGGTTTTCCTGGTCTCATAAAATTCCCAATCATTTCCCGGTCCAGCGGCCACAATGTAATAATTTGAAGGAACCTTATGAAATCTCTGAAAATTTAGATTATTTAAAAGAATTTTACAGGGTCTCAGTAAGGTATTTTAATGAATTATACCGAATTTAAAAAAATTTAAAAATGTTTCAAAGTGATTCCAAAAATTTCGAATCATTATAAAGATTTTAGGATATTTAATTGAAATTTGCCCTACTCGGTTAAAGATCCATACTTCTTAGGTGAAAACTTATCTCTTTGGTTCGAAATTTAAATATTTGTTTACGAGTGTAACTGTTTTTTTTAAATATCGTATTTTTTATTTCTATTATGAAGCAGTTTACTTTACCAGAATTTCGCAAAAGTGAGATAATTTAAATTTTGGTTCAGATATGATCTATGTAAAGAAGATAACAGCTTCATATGATGTAATCTGAAACATTTGAATGTACTATGAAAAAGCGTGTGGAAATATATTTTAACAGATAGCCTCTTAAAATTCTCTGTCATTTCCCTATTTTCCCGGTCTGACAAAATTGCTGGTCATTTCCTGGTTTTCCCGGTCTCATAAAATTCCTGGTCTTTTCCCTATTTTCCCGGTCTGACAAAATTTCTGGTCATTTCCCGGTTTTCCCGGTCTCATAAAATTCCTGATCATTTCCCGGTTTATCCGGTCTCTTTACATTCCCGATAATTTCTCGGGTTTCCCGGCCTCTGAAAATTCCCGATCATTTCCCTGTTTTTCGGTTCTTATAAAATTCCCAGTCATTTACCGGTTTCCCGGCCTCATAAACTTCCCGGTCATTTCCTGTTTTCCTGGTCTCATAAAATTCCTGGTCATTTCCCGGTCCAGCGGCCACTCTGTAATAATTTGAAGGAACCTTATGAAATCTCCGAAGATTTGAATTGTTTAAAAGAATTTTACTCGGGCTGAGTAAGGTATTTTAACGAATTTTACCAAATTTAAAAAGATTTAAAAATATTTCAAAGTGCTTCCAAAAATTTCGAATCATTAGAAATATTTTAGGATATTTAATTGAAATTCTCCCTACTCGGTTAAAGATTCATACTTCTAGTTGAAAACTTATCTCTTTTTTTCAAAATTTAAATATTTGGTTACTGGATTAACTGTTTTTTGTAATATCATATTTTTTAAATTCTATTAGTAAAAAGTTACCTTTACGAGAATTTCATACTAGTGAGATAATATGAATATGAAAAAGCGTGTCGAAATATATTTTATAAGATAGCCTCTAAGTTGAGCATAAATTAATTACAATTAATATTAAGTGTACAAACACTTTTTTTAAGGAAAATAAACATTGGATTCTCATTTTAAAAATTTCAAAACCTACAAGAAAACCTATATTCAAACAATGTCATTGGCCACTAAATTCTATCTTACTATCGCTACTGTCCAACGTTTGAATAATTGTGGCAAAACATTGCTATAAAAACTAAAAAATATAAAAATATTTACAAGATTTAAAAAATGTACCAAGAAAATGTTCTACAATTATCACAGCTTAGAATTTAATTCCAAATGATTTTAAACTGTAACGTTCAGAAAATAATGCTCAGACTGAATCCGGGCATATGCCCTTTTGATCAAAAGAGGTTTAGCTGTTTTTTTTACCTTTTTTAGAAACTAATTTTTTTAGTTGAAGATTCTTCACTTGAGTGGATTGCAAATTTACCTATTTTGTTGTAATTTTTTTTTAAATTAATTAGTTCTACTAAAAATCGAATTAGAAAATGAACTATATTTGTAATGATTCGTATATTTTGTCAAAAATGAAAGATTTTTTAGTAGAACATGAATCTCGAAACTAGTTCTTTTTGGTAAAAAATTCATGTATGTCAACAAAATAAAAATTCAGCAGATTTCAGAAGAATTCAATTTACATTCATAAGAATCTAAATGAATTGAAAAAATGTTAACTAATAAAAAATTCCATTGATTTCTTTAAAACTTTAATTTGAATAAATTCATAAAAATCTGTGAATAAAAAAATTAATTCAAAACCAATTTAAAATATGAAAAAACTTCATTTAATTCAGTAACTTTCAGTGTGAATTAAAAAAAAATTATATCTCTTCAAATCTTTGAATCCCTACTAATTTCTATCACAAGAAGTGACTAATCCCAACAAAAAAATTCATTTTAAATTAAACAAAATTCAAATAAATTACAACAACTTTAGGAGTTCAAAAAAAATTGCTTCCATTAAAATCAATTTTGAGAGAATTTTGAGAATTTGAGAAAGGTGAGAAGAATTATATAAAATAATAAAAAAGTAAAGCTGAGTTTGAAAAGCAATCGAGAGAATTGAAAACAATAAAAAAAGAATGGAAAATTAATTGAATTGGGTAGAATTGAGTACAATTAGAAGATATTCAAAAGAATTTAAAAGTATTAGGTAACATTAATAAGGATTCAGCACAAATAAAATAAAATTACAAATAAATTGCAAAAAACATTTGAAAATCTCTTCAAATCTTCGAAACCCTACAAAATCCCTTATGTCTTGTGGAAAATTCTTTGAAATGCATTAAAATATTGAAATCCCTTAAAATTATTAAAACACTTGGAAATCCCTTGAAGTTGTTAAAATCTTTTGAAAATGCCTTTGAGTTATTTAAAATTTCCTAAAATATTTTAAGTTTTTTGAAACTTCTGAAAGCCCTTTTAAATGTGTTTCAAATCCTTTTAAATCACACTAAATTACTGAAATCAATCAAAACTTTCATTGTAATCTTTTAAAATAACCTAAATTATTTTAAATCCTTTAAACTCCTTTTAAATTTTTTAAAGCTGTTGAAAAAGACAAGTAAAATGAAAAAAAAAAATACGTAAAATATTTCAAATCCTTTGATCATTTTATCAATTGCTCCTCAGGATCAATTAAATTAACACTTTTAATTTCTTATCTAATCCAATCTAAGAGAATTCCAAAGAATTTTGCATAAATTAATAAGAATTTAGGGTGAATTCCAAATCTCTGCAAATCTTTTAAAACTTAAAAAACGCTTCAATTCTCATGAATCAATTTATTGAGAGATAAACAATACATTGAGACTTTTAAAATCGTTAAATTCATTAAATTACTCGGAAACTTTATAAAAGAAAGTGAAATCTTTTTAAATATTTTAAAAACTCATACGTACTTCAGAATCTTTTCTTATCTTCAGAATTTCTGGAACATTTTTTATCCCAAAATATTTCAAAAGCTTTCAAACCACTTCAAATTAATGGTATTAACAAAAACAAATCTTCAAAATCTTTCAAAATTCCCTAAAATACTTCAAATTAAAAGCTCCTGAAAATAGCCTACAAGTTTTAAAAATATGCTAAAATGTTTATAAATACCCTGAAATATTAAAAAAAAAATTAAGATAATTCAAGAAATTGATTTGAAAAAGTGACTGTCGAAGTGACAACACTTCTACAAGGCTTCTACAATACAAACGTGAGGTAAAATTGCAAAAACGGAATTGAAATGATGAAATTGCAATATATGTATTTTTTTACGAAGGCTGGTGAAAAATGTTCTTGTAACACACCGACA